>JABUQX010065920.1:0-31256 GCA_015478945.1 Trachelipus rathkii | reverse complement strand
CAAGTAAGATGTTGACCATCTTCAAATCAACGCATATAGACCACTGGTTGTTCATTATATCTAAGCTCTGCAAGATCATTCTTATATTTTCATATTCCTTTTTCAGTTTTGTTGAGGGACCTATTGGAATCGATGCATAACTATTGCCATTGTAAAATAAAACACACTTCAAGCTTCTCGTTGAACTATCCATAAACAATCGCCAATCTTCTGGTTGGTATTTAGGTAACCCCATTTGAAGTAGGAGTCCAGGGATGTTCCTACAGTATACTAGGTCTGCTTCTTCAATGAAATATGGGAAGAAGTACTACCTCTCCTGTCCGAAAAAAAGTTATATTACAATCGGCCTTGAGACAGTTCTTTTCACTTAGTCTAGATGCTAAAAAGCTCAGGAATCTTGCTTGGGAAAGACTTAACTTTGCTACTAAATCATTGATCTCTTCCTGGGAGAACTGTTGCTTTGTAGAAGTACTTTCTTCATATTTCACTACCACTATCTGCACGTGTGCACACCCAAATCCTGGATATCTTCTTCATCAGACAATGCTAGGTTGAGTGTAGTGAACACTGGGAATGGGGACATCGTCGGAGTGTGGTAAAGGTCGCCTTGCTGATTCCAAACCGGATACTCAAATTTACGTTTCTTGAAACGATTGATACCTTTCACATAGCCAAACAAAAATAACAGTCACTGTGGGGATTCTTTGGCTCCCGCCATACCATAGGCACACAAATTTTAAACCTTTCTTCTCCATTTTATTCCATGACGTAGATTTTCAACACACGTTTTACAGACCATTATGGGGAAAAGCCCCATGAACTATATCTTGGTCTCCCAGTTTTCATTCCAAGTATGCCCAGATATGCTTGCTAACAAAGTTGTAATATTTCTTCTTTGGTTCTCCTTGCAATATTCACCACAGATGTAGCAGGAAATTTACTAGGGTATTTAAACAGGCTCTTTCGTGAAATACTCATAGTGTTCTGAAAGTAGAAAAAATAAAGTATATTATAAAGGTAAGCCCCTTAAAAAAGGGAAATAAAACGATATTACTGCTGTAAAATATGCATTAAAAAGATATTTGTATAAGAGTAAATCTGGAACACCCTGTATCTCAAGAACTAGAGTCAAACTTGGAAAACTAATGTCATTTCTGAAATCAGCACACCCGATATACTATATAAATTCGATAAAATATCCTGGCAGCCAAAAAAAAATTTTTTTTTTTTTGCTAAAAAGAGTATTTGAATCTCCTCCTCTGTACTCCTGGTAGCAGCTTCCGAGATTGAATCTCGGCTTTGTAAGCTGTTTCTTTTTCTGAGCTTGAATTCTTTCATGCCTTTAAAAGGGATCTTCCAATGTCATTTTCGTGACTGTCTCTACTGAACGCTAGCTCCGAAATCTGGACCCATATCTGGACTCGTCGAAGGTGCTGGGCCTGTGTGGGTTCTTCATCATGCGAAATATGCGAAGTAGGAGGGATTGCCTTTTGTGTAGTCTTAGTTGACTTATTGATATCTTCTTCGTTTTCACCGCTACCATTTCAAATTTTATCCGAGTTCTTCCTTTTCAAAAATTTATACTGCAAACACAATATATATAATAGCATATATATAATACATATAGAATATTATATTCCTGATATATATATATATACATATATTATCTAACATAATCTTAAACATTAGTATATATTAGTATATAATATATATATATATATATATAATATATTATATATTATAAATATTATATATATAATAATATATATATATAGAATATATATATATATATATATATATATATATGGTTCGACGGTCATCGAGTAAAGATGGTCATAGGCTAATAATTTTACTAGCATTCAAAGATGTTAAGAAAAAAAATTAAAAGTATAGAAAACTATGTTGAAAACCACAAATTTCTGTGTTTTTTGTAATGAAAAATAGTTTTTTAAAATGAAGCTAACCTCATATGGACAAGTAACATCATGTGTTATGAAATTCCTACTTTTAAGAAGTAAATACACAAAATTTTATTAATATTTAAAGTAAAACGTACGTACCAAGGAATTTCCTAATATCCATGATCTGATGAAATTAAACTATAACTTTACACTGAGGCGGTGTTGAATTATAGAGTGGTGTCACGGAGTGATAATTTCAATGCTACTTTGAACCTTAAACACTTAATTAAGAATTGAGAATCCGACTGAACACAAAATCTAGAATTTATATATCCATATCAACTTTAAAAAAAGAAAAGATAGAATAACAACACAGTTCTTATATACAAATTAAAAGAGCATATAAAATGAGTGAGAAGACCTCGTATCGGCAAGAGAAATGTGAGAAAATGACGATTGCAACTAGCCTTCGCCATATATATCATATAATATATAATATATATATATATATATATATATATTATATAATATATATTAGATATTAATATATAATATATATATATAATATATATATAATTATATATATATATATATATATATAATATATATATCGAAATATTACTTAACGGCCACCCGGAATGGGACGTTGGATCGCAGAAAAATTCGCAGGTAGACTCAGTATAAGAGTTAAAACACTTTTTAGGGGGGGGGCAGCCTGCCCCCCCCATGCCCCCCCCATGACGACGCCCATGTATATATATATAGATATATATATATATAAATATATATATATATATATATATAGATTATATATATATATACTATATATTATATAGATATATATATATTATATACTTTAGAGAGGAACCCCTTGGATTCTTATTTAGTATTATGCTTTACTGTCACTTCAATTTATTACTAAATGTACACAAATTTAAAACATATTGTTAACGACACTTTTTTTTAAATGAAGATAAATTTTAAAATATCCTAGAGGAGAGCTTACCTGTCCCCGAACACGCCGAGGACCTCTTCAAGGCTAAGGGACTAGATTTCTTTCTTGATCTTCATCAGTCAATTTCAGTTGGGTCTGCTATTTTCTTCATGGTGTTTGTTGAAATATTTTGTATTTTTCAAGATATTTCATTTTGTTTAAAATCTATCTTAACGTCACGGGAATTGCTTATTTGTAGTTGTACTTATTATAAACTCAAAAAGGCATTCCATGATTTTTGCGATGGTTCGGGGATTGATATTTCTGATCATCTTTTATATTGTTGATATTTTGATAGAGTGCCTGTGTTACGCCTATAACTTGTTAAAGCTGAATTTATTCTGTCCTTGTGCAGGTCATTCTGTATGTTGATTTTTTCTTGTTTGCAAATCTATGGTTTCACCTATATATGTTTTATTGCAAGTATTGCAGAGGATGTGATATATACAGCTTTGGGGGAGATTTTCTTTTTCGTATGAGCTGTTTGAATATATGAAACGGGAAGGCCCAATCTCATTACAACATAACTTCTTTCATTTAATGGCAAATATTACAAAACAAACTTTTCGGCCTGAGTATTGGATCCCCACTGTTCTCCCATACTCAGTAACATATATATGGAAACTAACAGAATTTTTATCATATTACCCACCCTTTATTAAACAATAGTTTATGGATTAGATATGTAGATGACATTTTTGTCTCCCTCCCTCACAACACCAACCTTAATGATGTCCTAAACTATATTAACTCTATTCATCCTTCAGTTCAGTAAACGATAGAAATGCCTTCCAACAAACTCTATCCCTTCCTCGATACCTTAATCAATTGAATAACAATTACTTGCAATTTTACTATAATAGGAAACCAACATTCGCACCAAACAATATACATTGGCTAATCTAATCATTCCCCCAACACAAAATTAGCTGTTCTGGCATCTCTATTTTTCTCCGTGCCTTTCGTATATGCTCTCCCTCTCTTCTAGCACAAGAAACTAAAGTACATCCACAATACTTTCAAATCACTTTACTATCCTGAGTCTTTTCATCACAAAAAGCATTTAACAAAGCAAAAAAGAGGTACTATAGCACCTTTCCCCCGAAAAATAGCAACACTTCCTTTTTACCAATTAGTCAGTTACCATTATATTCGTTAAAATAAATATTACCAAAAAATATTGCCCTCATTCCATCAAATAACATCACCTTAAAAAAACATTCTCAATCCCCCAAACGAAAAGAAAATCTCCCCCAAAGCTGTATATATAACATCCCCTGCAATACTTGCAATAAAAAATATATAGGTGAAACCATAGATTTGCAAAGAAGAAAAAAACAACACTTACAGAAAAACGCACAGGGACAGCATAAATTCAGCTTAACAAGTCAGGTAGGCGAAACACAGGCCACTCTATCAATTTCAACCAATATAAAGATGATCAGAAATATCAATCACACGAACCATCGCAAAATCATGGAATCCTTTTGAGTTTATAATAGTAACAACTACAATAAGCATCCTGGTGAAGTTAAGATAGATTTTATACAAAATGAACATCTGAAAACATCAAAATATTTCAACAACACCATGAAGAAAATAGCAGACCAACTGAAACACACACTTGAACTGAGGAAGATCAAGAAAGAAATCCAGTCTTAGCCTTAAGAGGTCTCGCGTGTCGGGACGAAAATTAGCTTTCAATATTAAAACTCATTTTCATTAATAAAAAAGTAGCTTAAAAAGTGAATTACTCTGTCTTTCTTTGAGAACTAAATTGAAGTGACAGTAAAGCATAATACTAAAAAAAAAAAATCCCAGGCCTTCCTCTCGTAAAAGTAAATATATCGACACGACAAAGTAGTCTAAATATATTATTAATATATATATATATATATAATAAATATATATATATTAATATAATATATTATAATATATATAATATATATATATATATATAATATATATATATATATATATATATATATATATATATATATATATATATATATATATATATATATTATATATATATATATATATATATATATATATAAGATAATTATAATATATATATATATAATATATATATATATAATATTATATATTATATATATATAAATATATTTAATACAACTTATTCTTCTAGAAAATCAATTATTTTCTAAAAAATTTCTTTCGAAAATATTTATTTAATTGAGTTAACTTAAATTATTCCTGTTTGATAATTTAAATTATTAATTAATTTGAAATTAATCCAAATTTTCATTCTAAGTTTTAAGACTTTCAGTGTGTTTGACTTACATTTCTCAAATTTTAGCTAACCCCGGCCCCGGCTAAATTAGCCCCGGCCCCCGGCCCCGGCAAAATTCCCGCCCCGGTCGGTCCCTAGTTGTGGCCCACCTTGGCCAGGGATGAACCCTACACTTGACGATTTACCATAGAGAGGATCCGTTGCGGTCCCGTGAAGCTCTAGGGTGGATTTTCTGACTGCGACGAGTTCTTACTAATTAATGGTACAGAAGGGGCGGTAAGGCTGGGTTTCTTTCGACTTGGGTCATATTTCTACTGCTTTTCTTTCCGATGCTTGTCACGCACCTTACTTCCAGTCTTGGCAACAAAAAAGGAAAGATGAAGAAAGAAATTATATATATATATATATATATATATATATATAATAATATATATATATATTATATATATATATATATATATATATAGATATATATATATATATAATATATATATTAATATTAATATTTATATATTAATAATAAATTATATATATATTATTAATATATATATTATATATATCGTTGCTAAGTAATTTACTTAACTTTGCAAAATCATGCAAAAAAAAAACTCGCTTTAACAAAGGGTGTTGCTTTGAATTGTTCATTAAATTTTAGTGTTAATATGAATTTAAAATAAAAATATTTTTTTTATTTTTTTTTTTTATTTCATTGTTTGTATTCACAAATTTACATTTTCTTTTATGGTTAAAGGTTGAAATTTATTTTGTCTAAAACAAAGATATTTAAAAAGAAAATCATTTGATGACTAAGATATTTTCTAAAAGTATTTGTTTTCTCTTCTCCATTCATATTAATTTTCCTTTTGTACAGACCCTCACTATCGATGCTGGTGAAATAGGAAAGAATTCCAAAATGAAAAGTTCTTTAAGAAGAAGACCTCAAGCATCGGCAGCGCAGAATCAAAACATGAAAAAGAATTATCGGGAAAACCTCAGTTGCAAATATTGTAATTTAAGTTTTAAAAGTAATGAAGAATATTTATTTCATGAGCATTTAAAAATTACATAAAAAAAAAGTTTAAATTGTGAGCATTGCTGTTAGAATGTTAAAAGAAATCATATTTAATAACACATCTGCTAATTCACAGCAATTCAAAATTATTTAAATGTTCTGAGTGCAGCTATGAATGTAATGCAATGAGATGCATGAGAATACACATGCTTAATCACGAAAATATAAAATATTTAATGTACTGAGTGTAGCTATGGGTGTAATCAGAAAGGAACCTAAAACTGCACTGCTTAAAAGCATCGAGATACCAAAGTTATATAAATGTTGTGAGTGCAGTTATGAAAGTAATTTTATATCATTATTAAAAGAGCACATGCTTAATCACGAAAATATTAAATTATTTAAATGTGCTGAGTGCAGCTATGAGTGTAATCGGAAAGGAGATTTAAAAGTGCACATACTTAAGCATCGAGATACAAGTTAGTTTAAATGTCTGAGTTTGCCAGCTTAAGTGTAATGGGAAGAAAGAACATAGAATACACATGCTAATCACGAAAATATAAAATTATTTTAAATGTGACTGAGTGCAGCTATGAATGTAATCAAAAAGTACATTTAAAACAGCATATGCTTAAGCATCGAGATACAAAGTTATTTAAATGTTCTGAGTGCAACCATGAGTGTAATCGAAAAGGAAACTTAAAAACAGCAACATCTTACTCTATCGAGATACAAAGTTATTTAAATGTTCTGAGTGCAGCTATGAGTGTAATCAGAAGAAGGACATAAGAAACACACATGCTTTAATCACGAAAATATAAAATTATTAAAATGTTCTAGTGGCAGCTTTGATAATCTTAAAGGAAGACTAAAACAGCACATGCTTAAGCATCGAGATACAAAGTTATTTAATGTTCCGAGTGCAGGTATGAAAGTAATTATAAAAGACATCTAAAAATCCACTTGCTAAGATCTATAGATCTATTAATAACCCCTTAAAAGAGAGAATTGAAAATAAATAAAAATAATTATTCATCATTATGTGAAGAGCAAAAATGCGGAAAAGAAAAGAATTTTTGTATGACTGATTGATTACCGGAAAGTTTTTCCTCATTCATGGCAGAAAGAACTATTAAACATTTGTAGAGGGGAAGAAAATATCAAGAGGTTTCTGTAGAGGGTTATTAATAAATTCAAAATAATAATGAAAAATAATTTTATTTTTAAGAAACTTGAATATTAATAAGAAAATAGTCGAGTTGAGCGTGTATTAATAAAATTTGTATTTGCATCAAACTAGTCTAACTGTAAGGAACAAAATGTTCCAATTTGCAAGTCCTTCTTAGATGATAAATGCTCATTAATAAATCATTCTTTTGTAGAAAATTTTTAATTTCTTTACTAATGGATTAATTTACTTTAAAGCGTTAATAAAAATATCGAAAAACCAAAGAATTTGCGAATCACAATCGAAAAGTTTCGTTCATGAAACATTAAATAATTCGTAAGTTTAAATCAAAGAAAATCTTTAAATAATTATAATGTAAATCTGATAATTCATAAGAAGGAATAAACAATTTGTATTTGAAAGGAGAATATATTCTTTGGGGCTTATACTAAAAGTCATGAATGAATAGTTTTAATCGAAAAAAAGTATGTGAAATATTTTATTAAATTCGATACCTTAATAAATTCTAAAGAAAATTCTGCTACAAATAATTAAATTTAAGCAAAATCGAATGAGGCAATGAGACTTCAAAGCATATCGGAAATAAATTCTTGAATGAAAATCAAAGTTTTAAACGAAACTTCAAAACCTGTTGCTAATAAATTGCAAAATTGAAAGATAATATTAGAAGTACTATAATGTAAAGTCCTAAAGATTGTAGTACACATGTTCCAAAATAACTTAAAAAAATTGTGATTGAGAGACACGATCTTTGGGCTTTCTGCTAGGGAGTTAGTCAATTAAGTCGCCTAATCTATGATATAATATTAATACTGTTTATAGCCTTATGATTTGCAACTAATTATCCTCTTTTGGAGAAGTGGAATCGCGAAGATTTTTTACATCTTAATGAGAGAGTAAATCTAGTAAGAAAGTTAAAAGCTCAATGTAAATTCGTTTTCAAACACAAATGTGAGGTAAAGGTTCCTAAAATCCTCTCGATGTTCTTTATAAATGAACACAAGGCACTGATGACGACCCTTCAAGATTTGTCCATTTTACACATCTAATTTGGGGAATCTTAAAGAGATTTTAAATGCTGATAAAATTAATCATGGACCAAGAGTAAAATGTAACCTATACCATAAAACTTTAATTTCGAAAAGAGCAGAGATTACATCTTCAAAAGACATCAATATTAGGCAATCGCATTTAACATTTGGAGAGGGTAGATGAAGAGGAATAGCATCAGAATAACTGGGATTCTCTATAGTAGAGTTTGAGTCAGATTTTAAAGAAGAGTTCAGCATTCGGTAAAGGTAAGGGGACCGTAGAATCGGCAAGAAAAAGAGACTAGAAGGAAATTTGAAGAATTCTGTTGCATGACAATCTTAGAAAAGCATCAGAAAGGACGTAAAGAAGATTAACAGGAAAGATTTAGTGCTTTTTTTTTATTTTTTAAAGAGCAGAGATTAATTTGTAAATAGATCTATTACCATTACAGGGATTAAGAAGGATATGGTCAGTGCAAATGAAAATATCAATTAAACAAAGCATTAAAAGTTATAGTAGTACATAATGAAATTAAATGTCCACCTCCAGACTGAACCACCACCTCACTTTTGATCGATCGTTGTAGATGGAATTCATATTACAAATGATAAAAGTTGTCAATCGCAGTGAACAAGGATGTGGGAATTCATCACGTGAATCAATAATAATTAATCAAAAGGTAAATATTGATGGGAATTTTGTAGAGAGGAGAGGTAGAGCGAGTATGATCTTTTATTGAATTTAAATAGTCGAATAATTTGGTGAGAAGTAGGAGAAATATACCTTATGAATTTATTTGTTTGAAATGACTTGAAAGGAAGGACAAGATTTTCTTATTGGACGTCTTACTTTACTAGTTTCACAAACTCAAAAACGTTAAACGGGATAGTAATTGACAATGCGTTTAAATCACCAACGTAAGGCTGCCTATTTGCTTTCCTTGCAGGATTTTGAACCATGAGTTTCCATCTAAGAATGTCGAGAAAATTTTTGACGACTTCATAATGCCAACCTTACACTGACTCGGCATGAAATGTCTTTCTACACAAAAAAGGTATGATACTCGTGTTGGTTAGGTATTCGTCAAGTAGAATTTGAGGAATTTTATGAGAATTTTGTATTCCTCTCCGTAAAAGTAATATGCGGATGTTGATTTTCCATAAATAATAATTATCTTGAACTGTTATATCTGCTGGTCCGCAAAATCCTTTTCGAAAGGAGATAACATCATTCTATAGTTGATAACCATTTAGACTCCTCATTTTCTTAAGACGAGAATGTGTTTAAAATTTAGCCAACTCTGATGATTGCAACATTCCTACTGTAATAGTGAAAACAGAGAATCTGTATATGTTAAGCAGACTGAATCACCTAATTTAGAAACGTACTGAGTGAAGGGAACACTGCGGATAGATGAAGATTACTGTTGCAAAGACTCGGAAATGCTTCATGTCAACCATGTAAATAGTTACACGGATGCCCTCTGTCAGTTTTCAACTTCAAGGTTCTGCTTTGAGCTATGTAAGTTCACTAAGATCCTAACCTATTATGCCTTACTGAAGACAGCATTTTATTCATTTTGCTCCCATTCTATCGACCACACAGCCAGTGTACACCGACAGTTCTAAATAGGAGTGAGGTACTACGCAGGTGCTTCTGTGGTTTTTCATGTTGAACAGTTTGCTTATCGTTCTCCCTTTCACGCTTCGGTTTTTAACGAAAAACCTAATCGTTCATCGTTTTGAGATTTAAAGATTTATCCATCCCAGGAGATGTCCAGCGACGATAAGGAGCGTTTTTTACGTTATGAATTTCCATGCTTTTATTACCAATTTGAACTAAACTTCAGAATTGCCTTGTCCGGAAGGGGAAGACCGGGGTGTTTTTTGGAGTTTATTGGCCCGTTCTTGGAGAATATTATTATATATATTATATATGATATATATATTATTATAGGGGGTATATTATATATAGAGGTAGTAATATATAGTCTAATATTATAAATATAGTATATATACCTTAGGTAGGTATATATATATATATAGGTCTATATATTATATGGTGAGGGTATATACCTACTCCATACTAGTAAGTCATATATAGGTTTATATATATGGTATATATATTATTATAATATATATATAATATTATTATATATATATGAGGTAGTAGAGACCTGTGGGTGAGGCTATATTACTATTATTATATATATATATATATTGATTATATATATATATAGGGGGTGGGGTACATTTATTATATATAGGTATATATAATTAGGATGTGTTTAGCTGAATCACAAAAAAATTAATCACAAGAAATACAAGACAGAACATAGTTCTTTCTCTTTTATGAACGCTAAATCAAAATCACCGCGAGGCCGGTAGGCGTGAGAGAGGCTGAAAGGACTGTAAGCATTTCTACTGAGCGTAAGCCAAATGAGGCAGAAACGAAACGTCTTATTTTCCGTTTTTAGAGAGGAAGAGGGGTTGGTGGATTTTTGGATTTTTGAGGAAGCCAAAATCGAGTTTTGATTTTTTGATTTTTTAGATACGTGACGTTTCACGCGAATATAATTTAAACAAACTTGGTTTTTTTAGTTTGATAAGTATTATGATTTACGCCTAGGGGCTAGCTCTGAGTGTCAAAATCCTAAGGTAGGCCCTATAGACTATGACAGAGAGAAACAGCACATTAAGAGTGTTATTGTGTAATATTGGTGAGATTTGGCGGATCAGAATAAAAGAACATGGTTGTGAGGAAATGATACTTTGGTTGAGCAGAGTTGTGTAGGTGTGGAGAAAGCCTGTTGTAAAGGTAGCCTTGCCTATGATTTATTATTAATTTTTTTTTATTTTTTATTGAAGTGTGAGGGTGCATGGTAAACTAACTGTGTACTTCACACGATGCTTATAGTATTATATATATTAATAGGGTATATTATAACGTAATAAAGATATTATAATATAATATATGTAGGGTATATATATTATATATTATTATATATATTATGTAGGTGTATCATATTTTTCCAAAGAAAACATAAAAATAAACAAAAAATCAGTGAATTTTGGAGCAAAAAATCAAGTGAAAATCAGTTGAAAAAATCCAATTTGATTTTTTTCGTGCCTCCCTGGTTAAACGGAAAAAATCAATTGTTTTTTCAACTGATTTTTTTCCACTTGAGTTGGTTTGCTCCCAAAATCGGATTGATTTTTGCCTTGTTTTGTGGCGCTGGTTTGGGGTTGGGGGGTCCGTGTTGTTTGCTTTATTATATTTTTAATGTTTTTTTTGATATTAAGGTGATTAATTTCTGTGAAAAAATAATAATATGAATATCATAGCAAGGCTACCCTGTTTCAAATGTGTTGAGTTAAAATGCTCCCAACAAGATTCCCCAACCCTTTTTTTCTCCCGATTGTATTATATTCATTTATTAATTACTCTTTAGTGTTGTGGTTTCATTGTATCATAAACTTAAGCCCTTTTTTAAGATTTTGGAAAAATAGGATATATGGCCTAGGGTTCAAAATAATACTTAATCGAACTTTTAAAAAAAAAGTTGTGGTTTAGCAATGGGTGATATTCGGGGGACGTGACGTCCGATTCTCAAAAAGTCCCAAAAATCCAGAAAAAACATAAAATGGCAAAAAATTGTTTTCTCAACACAATCAAATCCCCACCCTGTAGATTTAGAATTGAGTGCTAGTCGGCGTTTCCAGGGAATTGCGGAGAAATTTGACTCGCGAGAGGCTGCTTCGAATTGAAGGGAAATTACAATTAACGCACATCAAAGAACAGGGGAGGAGGTGGGTTGGGGGGAGGTACCTAGAAACGGTCTGAGCGTCCGTCGGATCAGTTGCATTTGTAACGAATACGGGGTGAGAGTATCGTGAGTATGGGGTGTGATGTAAATGGGTTTTCTGGAACAAAGTTTTCTAAGTTAAAAAAAGCCATTCTAAGTCGAAAGGTAGTAGTTTTTTAAGAAAATTCTTTAGTGGCAAGCTTCTGGAGTTTGCCAGGTTGTACAAAACAATTTTCTAAAACTGTAACTTAAGCTTTCGTGAACTTAGAATTTTTTAACTTAAAAATTTTGTCAGAAAAATTAGATCAAAACTTAAGTATTTAGACGCTCGAGTGTTTTGTAGGCTTATATGGTGATCTATTTTATGAGAATGATACGATATATTTGGTATCCTTAATATAAAAGTTAACTGAAATATTAAACAAAATTTGGCAAGCCATTTCGACATGTTTGTAAAAACTTTGTGGAAAGGACTGTATAAACACAGGAGACAGCCCGTTTTTAATCCCGGAATCGAGAATTGAACGCGACGGGCGCCTGACTATAACGCTTTACGTGACGGTAGAGTGGCGCAACGGGTTCTTGAATGATGCAGTGTGCGGCCGGTGTGTGGGCCCCACGGGCTTCTGGAACGCAGCTATTGTTATAGCTATGACAATGCTGCGATTCTTATTATTTATCATATTTCTATGAATTTTGAGACTTTGACTGAAATAGCAGTTAATGTAAAATAATTATAAAATGAAGAAAGGATTTGCTTATTAGATATGACTATTGGTTCAGATCACATGAAAAGAATGCGTTTGTTTTCTTTGTTATTCGCTAAATATTTTTGGAAGGTGGGGATGGGAAGTTCCTTAATCGTCCATGTAGCTTTCACTTTCACTTTCAAGGTATTCAAGGTAGGTACCACGAATGTGGTCTAGATAGAAATAGACCAAGGGAGACGATCAAAAATTACTTAATGAATCTCCATTGGGAATACATAGTTGGGAACAGTTCAGTAGCGCTCTTAATGGGGAAGAGGAGTCGGATGGCAATTGGAAATTGGGGTGGATGTTTAATAATTGACTGGTACAGCTATGGGATAGAAATTAAGGAATTAGGGCCACATAAAGTAAGATGCTGGGTTCCAAAAAATCAGTAAGGGACGATCCCCAACATATCCATTATGGGACATAGGCATTTAATAACGTTGTGGAGTATTAAGACAATAGAGAGGATTAGATCCTCGAAATGTTAAAATGAAATACTTAGAGATGAAGGTAACTCATAACAACCTTGCAGAGAGAAGGGCGTTATTACCCCTCCAGAGATTGTAAAGGACTTCAATTCAAAGGTCCTCTACCAACGGTGAAATAGGATAAAAGGAAAAAGGGGAGTTATAAACTCTGTTCATTTCCGGTAAGCTGGATAATGGGGGGTAGATAGATGTTTCAATTGCTGGAGATTCGGGCATGGACAATTATCATGCAAAGCAGTCACAAGATGTGCCAGGGGGTGCACACTGTCCCACATTCTGGAAAGGATGCACAAGGGGATGAGCAATTTTGTTATTTTAGCAAATGGGAAACACGCCATTAATATAAGCAGCCCAGTGGAGGTTGGATCGAGAGAGAAACACTTACAGATAATCAAAAGAACATGCAGGTGAGGTAGTAGAGTAACACTCCTCGTACGATTGAGAACGGTCAAAATTTAACCCCAAGAAGTAAGACTTTCAGCAAACAAAACAAACAAAGACAATGAGCCGTCAGGAACCGAAACGCAGTATAGTAGAATATACGAAATCCGAGAACAAGATAATATATAGTAAAGAGCCTCAGAACTAGGCCGAGAGCGGAGTAACAGCAGCTGGGAAGATACGTATAGTTACGCTGCGGATGAAGGGAAACGACAACGCATGAGCCGTTAGTGATCTTATGAGGGGGTTTGGAACCAAGATCCACAGCAAAGGAAATTCTGCACAAATCAAAAAAAGTAAATATACCATGTAACTAAGAAAAACAGAGGAGGAATTCCAACAGGATATTGAAATCACAAAAGAAAATATAACGCAAAGACGAGAAAAACTGAATATCACAAAGGGAGTCCAAACAAAACCGATATCTTCCTTACATTTATGAAGAAGATCATGGATATTGCCCAAAAATTTATAATGAAATTCAAGTGAAGAATCATAAAGTGAGGCAATGATATCAGTGAGCCCAGACCTAATAGCATTATTATCCTTGTTTGGTCCATGATGGCCAAGAATAAGATGTAGGTAGTGTGTGGGGGAGTAGATCATTAACTAAAAAGATAGGGCGGCAGGATCAAACCACAATTCATTGGTGAGAGATGCCTCTATTAATTGGGGGGCATTACTGAACATGGGTTAAAACCCAGATACACCCAAATTTATATATATGATTGTAAGGAAGATAGGAGGAATGTGTGGGGGCGGACTTCTCTTGTAATACATCACTCGTAAGTATGAGAAGGCAACTTGCGAGTTGCCCTGGTGGCAAATTGGGAAAACCCTGGGAAATTTAAAAGTTGCTACCCTTGGGTGGGGTTTCCCTCTTTTTAGGCCTATAACCCATGCAAGGGACTTCACGAAGGATGAAAGAAGGTGAGGGGCGGGGACTACATAACACAGTTAGAAACCCAAGTATCTTTTTAGGTGATATGAATCACCCCGATTCCTGTTGAGGAACAATGACTATAGATATAGCAAAGAGTCTTATGAAACAAAGCCTTCGTATTACCTGACTACTAAATGGAATTAGATAAGGGGGGCAATGACTTTTTTTTCATAGTGGAATGCATAGAAGAATAGATCCATACAATGCCAGCCAATCAACATTAGACTTAGTAATTGGGATATCAAATTTTCAAGACCTATCATTCAATACAGGTGCATAAATGGGAAGTGATCATTTGCCAGTAATCATGACGTTCCCAGGGTACCACAAATCAATTCCAGATTAAGGCCAAAATGAAGGTTAAAAAAGGACAATACTAGCTGGAATAAATTCTCGGAAAATACAAATATCGCTTCAGGTCAAAAGGATCGTTAGAGGAATCAGTTCAAGACTTTCACAATAAAAAGCTCAGCCTCAAAATATTTCTCATTGTCTTCAGGGAAATTCGGAAATAAGCCAAGACATTCTTGGTGGTCAGAGACGTGTAAACAGGCAGTGAAGAAAAGGAATAAAGCTTACAACAAATGGGAGATCAAAACCATCACAGGATAATTGCATTGAATATAGAAGAAAAAGTGCAAAGTGCAAGAGGATAATCGAACAACAGAAAAAGGAAATGTGGAAGCAACTAACAGGTAGACTTAATTTTAAAACATCAGGACATGAAGCATGGTCCCTCATTAAAAAAATGATGGGAACTTACATTCATCCAAACTACCCACTGACAAAAGATGGGAAACAACTTGTTGATGCAATCTCAAAAGCCGAAACACTGGCTCAACACTACCAACAAATCTTTTCTCTTCCAGACCCTCTACATAAAAGAGAGGGTTATCAAATGGCTATTAAAAGGCATTAGATAGAGGATTCAATGGAGATAGCAAATCCATTCTTATTGAAAACTATAAGTTGCCGTACGAATACTAATGCAATTAAAGGAGCGGGCGGGGGTAGGACAGACTATATTGCAAATGAGTTTTAAACGTAACTCTATCAGAAGATCGTATTTATTAGATATACATAAGAGGCTGAGGCGGAAAGGATATATCCCAGCATGGAAAATGGGCCGGGCATATCCCATTCCTGAAACCAAAAATGATGAAAAACAAAACAGGGAAGAGTTACCGGCCAATAAACAAATGAGAAACATTACCATAAAAGGCCTAGGGAAATAATGGAGAAAATGGTTTAATAAATAGCATGGTGGATAGAACACAATGGACTACATCATTACCAGTATGGTTTTAGATCAGGCATGGTACCATTGACTGCTATTCCAAGTGAATTAATTTGGGAGCATTCAAAATAACCAGTTTGCACTATATTATTTGTAGATCTAAAATCTGCTTCGACTATCATACTGGAATACTAACAATTAGCCAAATGACTTACTGGGATTCCTTTGAAATGGATTTCAAAAATTTTCTCTCAAGACGGGAATTTTAGCGGTATCATAAATGAACGAGTCAACCCCATACCAGATCACAAGAGGAGTCCCGCAAGGTTCTGTCCTCAGCCAACCTTATTTTCAATACTGCTATCAGATTTAAAACAGGTTTCCCAAAACATCTTGCATTTGCAGATGATATTGTTGCATATGTTACACATAAAGACCTGAATAGAGCCCAACTTGAGATGCAGAGAATAGCGGATGCCCTACAAAGGTGGACAATTAATTGGGGATTACAAATAAATCCAAACAAAAGCTCCTTAATGTGCTTCACAAAAAAGAGAATCCCTTTGATTCCCACATATTGATAGAAATGTAAGGTAGAACATAAAAAATAGGTTTAAGTTCTAGGCCTCTTCTTATTGATGCCTCACACCTAACTTTGGAAACATCACTAGACTACTTAGTGGAAAATGTATGAGAAGATGAACTTAATTGAGAGAATTCTGGAACCTCATTGGGGACATTAAGGAATCCATACAATATTATAAGCTATGTTCAAGGGGCAAAATAGCTATGGAGAAAAATCATTTATGGAGCTGGGCTCAAAACCCTTAAGACATTGGATACAATACAAAAATATGCACTAAGAATTGCCTTGGGGCTTCAGATCTCACCAATTAAAAGCTTTACATAGAATCAGGTCTTACTATCTTCTGGAACAAAGGAGACAGATACTGTAAAGAAACTTATGTTCAATCATGATCTAATATTATTTATATGATGAGATCATGAGGTCGTTCTCAAAATAAAAATTTCCAAAACAAAATTTCATAGTAGGGCTTTACAGAGTTCGAATCAGGATTAGGTGTGCCTTCACTCCGGAGATCACTCCAATTAAAAAATTATAACAATATTGCCCCATATATACAAAACTAATTTTGATTCAACAGAAGATTACACAAGAGTGGAATAAGGGAGCAGGCACCCAATTTAAAGCCAATGCATGTTTAAAGATTTATACACAAAATATGAAATCATGTCCTTCAAATATTTTCACAGTGGTTCAAAGAAAATATAACATATTTTTTTTTTTTTTCCGTTAAAACTAACATTATGTTGCCGCACTATAATTAACTGATAATGAGTTATCTTGTAAAGGAAATTTAATCTCTAATATAAAATAAAAAAAAAAATCAAAATTATTTAATATGCAGAGCACTATTTGCTATATAAAAAGCCTACTTCCATGCAGGATTACTACCTCCTCAAAAGTAAGATACACTTACTGACTCTTTGAGCTTATCACACTATTAAGCAAAAATTTGGAAATTAACTGGATTATAATAAAATCATGATTAATCCAGAAGTTCATTAAACCAATTATAATATTACCCAAAGGAATGGGGTTTGTCTCATTTTTCTGGATACCATGCACATAGAATCAAATTAAACAGATATGAGATAGTGATGCAGGCTGCCAAAGTTGCACATGAAAATAGAGAAATTAGCATTTTCCCATTGGGAAAATAAAGGAATTAATGACTTGCTTATAATAAATTAAAAGATTGAATACCAAAGAGACATGAGGATTTTTAGTTTTCACCCACTAGGTCAATTTCACACAAGCAATGAAAAATTCTATTTCCCTACAGAGAACAGGAAACTAAGTACTGCAATAATTCAGGTGCGTAGGATACAAATTAAATGGTCGACATAAGATCAAAAAAAATCCTCATGTCCACACTGTGCACACCACGAAACAGTGGAGGCTTTTCTTATGCAATGTCACATACCTTAATGCAAGAGGGTTCAAAAGGAATGGAGCCCTGGAGTCTCGGGGTTTCAGTGTTTAAAACAATTCTGCATATAGGAAAAATGTTCTCCAGAGTTGACAAAAAAGCCTGGTACACTACAGAAATTCCTGAGGTGAACTGGGAAATTTAATATTTAGGATTTAATATCACAATTTAATTTATTTGTAGCAGCCTCACCTAAGTTGGAACACCAAACTATTTATTTTTCTTTTCTTTTCATGTAAATATGAATAAAAAAAAAAATTTGTAAAGACAAACAAAAACTAAAAAGTCAATAAACTCTTATTTTTAATGTTTACTTAACTCAGTGAGCATTAGAAAATGAAAGAGAGCAATGCGAAGGGGAATGCCGCCAATGGTGTCAAAGGGACTGAAGACTCCTCTCTGTCCCGACGGACCATCACAAAACGAAGTAACGAAGTAATAGTATAATTAAGAATATGTAAGTTGATGTCTGCATAAGATGACAGGACCCATCTTCAGTTTTTCTATCGTGCTTGTGAATTGGGTTCCTTTGGCAGGGAGAAGAGGAATTATCCCCTTTTCTCTTCTCGAGCTTAGGCATATAGTTTCGGTCTCATGGTTTGCAGGTACCCTTGGAACAGTTTCTTCGCTTCCTGATTACCCCCTTATTAGCATTGGGGCTCATTCACGTTTGCACTTTTTCTCCGCCGATTGGAGAAGATGGTCCTCCTGATTTGGGGCGATTCCTCTTTCAAGAAATCTTGCATACCTACAGATCACATTTTCAGTTGTACACTGATGGTTCAAAGGTTCATATGAGCTCCACTAGTTCTGCAGCCGCTGCTGTGTATTTCTCAGACTTTTCCCTTACACAAATTGGAACTTCCACTGCATTCGTGACCTTCCTAGACGTTGCCATTCAGAGCAATTTACAGTTGTGTTGGCATCTCTCTCCTCCAATCCAATTATTGCTCTTTCTTCTCTTGTGCAGCCTTCATATAATTGCTAACCACCAGCCTACCAAATACAGGAGAATTCAGTTTCAAATTCATAGTATCATCAGGGGCATGTCTCCTAGCCAGGGTTGGGCACTACATTTCCACTGGGTCCATTCCCACATTAGTATTACAGGTAATGAAACTGCCAATGTATCTGCTAAGTTGGCCCACCAATATCAACTCATTAAATCTTTTCCCTTTGAGTTGGCTGAATGGTATTCCTGCATTGGTAGGGAGGTGAAGGCTTTTTGGAGAGAGGAGCTTGATACATTTTTTTTTTTTTTTTTTTTTTTTTACAGAGATAAACACCAACACTCATGGGCAGACCCCTAATCAAAGAGGAGGTGTACTCGTTTAACGTCCGAGCAGGACGGAGCCAGCCCAAGGAGAGAATAGCATTCTCCCACCCGACCAGTGCGAACCTTGGACCCTCGTGGTTTGGCGAGTGGCTCTAAGACTGAGCTATCTGGCGCTTTTATATAAATAAAATATAAAATATTAAAAAATACATTCCTGGACCCATTCCCCTGGACCAAAACTAGGATGGGAGGATGTTCAGTTTCTTTCCCCTGTGCTGTGCGCTTGGAGACTGCATAACGAGACAACATTGGGCATCTTGGCCTTAAATGGGACCTTTCATTGGGTCTTCTGACACACCCTTTTGTCCATCTTTGCAATAGTTGCTCTTGGAGAGTGTGAGCATTTTTCTCCCTTCAGTTGGCTGTTATATTCTTGAGCGGGAGAAGGCTTCGGCACGCCCTGCTGGGAGTGGGGTTCCTCTTCTAACGTTCCAGTTTTGCTAGAAAGTGAACGTGCCTACAGTATATAGAGTTAGGGTACATCTGGCACTAATCCGCTATCTCAAATATACCGGTCAGTTGGGCAGGTTGTGATCTCTCATGGGGTTTATATTGGAGATAGGATCCAGAAGGGGTCTTCAGTGTTTGGCTGGTGGGGAGGGAATTCCTAGATTACTTGGATCTTACTAGGTTTCAGCAACCTGCAATGCCAGGAGTTTTTGTATTCTTGGACTATTGTCTTGTTTTTGAAAGAAGCCAAGGGTTTGGGGACCGTTGAGGTCCCCAGGAAAGCTATACCACATCAAGTTAGTAGTAAGTATAATAAATAATCATAAAGTTGATGTTGGTTACTATTTTTATATAATTTGGCAAGAATTTTAAGAAAGTGCATATATATATTTTTATTATAATAATCTTTATTTTATTTTTATATTACTTATTATTTTCTTATATTTTTTTTATTATATATATTTTTTTTATTTTTTTTATTTAAATTTTTAAATTTTTAAATTTTTAATTTTTTCATTTTTCATTTTTTAGTTTTATTTTTTGATTTAATTTTTATAATATTTTTCTTTGTTTTATCAAAATAATAAAATACATTCTTCCTTTTGTTATTTTTTTTATTATATAGAATAATTTATTATTTATACTTGGATTTTTTTGTTTTATTATTTTTTTATTTATTTTATTTGTATAGTTTTTTTTTTTTTTTTTTTTTTTTTTTTTTTTTAATTTTTAATTTTAATTTTTAATAAAAATTTTGGGTATTGTTCTATATTTGTAATAAGTTCATATTTCTGAAAAAATTTTCTAAGTTCAAAAAAATTTTCTAAGTTCACAGAAAAGTTGTTAAGTTTAGTTTTTAAGAATATTCCCTTTAGTGGCCAGCTTCTGGAATTATGCCAGCCTTGCCACTAAAGATTTTCTTAAAAAGTAATTAACCTTTTTACTCTTCTTGCTCGCACAATATAGTGTATTAGTTATTTATCTCTTAGTTAGAAATTTTTCAGAAAATAAGAGCCTTACTTGTATTTTCTCGTATTGTTCTCGCTTAATTTACATATCGTATTCCCTCGTATTTTTATTAGTTTCTATCTCTGTGCGTTTAATTACTTTTGTTTTCGCCCCACCTGCTATCTAATGATTATAGAGAGGTATAAATTTTTGCTTTATAGTTAATAGGCAGTCTTGCTTTTTGTAGGTCTAGTGGTGGGTGTTTTTATAACAAATATTTGCTCCTTAAGTTTTATCTTCATTTTGTTTATTTGTGTTACATTATTGATATAGGTGTGTATAATATATATAAAAAATTGAATGATATAAAACTTAAATAAATTTTATCTTTACTTTCTATGTTTATTTTGCTCTCCCCTACCTATTCCTATTTGAAATAAAGGCTAATTGCCGTTTGACGTTTTTTTTGGTGAAAGGCTCGTATAAACCAAAAAAAAATGTAGCTTATTAATCTATTTTATAGTTGTTATATTATATATTTTGTTTTTTAATGTTATTATATAATAAAATATATGAGTAATTTTTAATAAAATATATGTAGGTAGTAATAAAATAAATAAAAAAGATTTATCATGCCCAAATGGATAAAAAAAAAAAAGGAGTTTAAAAAATATATTTTTTTATATATTGTTTTATTGTACTATTTAGTCCATAATTTTAGATGATAAATGAAAATTTTATTTTATATTATATATGTATTTATTTTATAATTTAAAGTTATTATTATATATTTTAACTAATGATTTTTATTATTAGTTTATATTATATGTTTTATTAAGTTTATTATATAAATTATAAATAGGAATCTTTAATGGAAACTTCCGTTTTGTAGGACGTTAATAAATAAATAATATTTAAGAGAAAATTTAGTATTTAAAATTTGATTTGTTTATAGTTTCTCGGCTACATATTAGTTAGTTTAGTATTGTAACAAATATGAATAATATATAATTATTATTAATGATTATTATATTTCTTATAATATATATTTATTTTTAAGTACATATATCGTTTTTTAATATAGATTTATATTTAAACGTAAAAATATTAAAATAAAACAATATAAAATCATAATCTTTTTTGATAATACTAGTAATATAAAATAATAATTTTGATATTTAATTAAATATAATGTAATATTTTAAAATGAAAATGCCAATAAAAAGTAAATTAATAAATATAGTTTAATTAAAAAAAATTAAATAAATAATTGCATTAATTAAATCATTTTGCTGATTTTTTTTGACAAGGATTTTATTTATATAATTTTTTTATTTACTAATTAATAATAATATTTTTAGGTTTATATTATATATATTGTGAATTTTTAATATTACAATTATTCACATAAATAATATATAAAATCATGGGGAAAATTTATTTATCCTATGTTCAGTTCTTCTGTTTCTATCGTGTAAATATAATGAGTAGAAGTATCCCACTTAATTTATTCATATACATGGCTAAAGATATAATATCCAGATAACACAATTATATAGTATGTGGTAATTTTATTATTAGTTTTTTAGGCGTGTTTTTTCTATGCTGTGTAATTGAATTTCTTTACCGAAATTTTTTTTTTTGTTTGTGTATCTTATTCACGAAATTTTTGCGTTTTTATATATTTTTATTAATTTTGTATATTATTATATAGTAACCTATAATAAATGGTTTAAAACCATTTATATTAATGTGAATATGAAATTTTGGATTGATATATTTTTAAGATATTGTTCATAAAATTTAATTAGGTACATTTATCTGATTCCCTACCTTCCTATTTGAGTCTGCCTAGTTCTTCTAGTTTCGTATTTTTCTTCGCTTGGGAGGCTTTGTTCTCGAAGAGTGCCACGATAGGAATTTTTAAAAAAATTACTAAGTTGATCTTTCAAAATATACATATATTAATAAATTAAGTGAAATGTTTTATAATTTGCATTAAGTAATATTTAATTTTGCGAAAAATGTCAATCTTTGTTAAATAATATATTAAGAACAATATTTTATATTTATTAATAATTATTATTATATAAAATATAATAATAAATAATATATAAATATAAAAAAAAAAATATTAATAACAAGTATAAAAATTATAATATAATAGAAAAAATTATATAAATAAGTAAAAATAAATAAAAAAATATAAAAATAAAATAATAAATAATATATTAACGAAAAAGAAATAATAAATATGAAATAAGATTAACCAATAAAATATATGAAAAATTATGTCAAAATAACTCATGATAAATGTATAATGACACAAAAACAAGATACTAATAATTAAATAAATATTAAGATTCCAAAAATATAAAATAAAAATGATTTTTAAAAATGTAAAAAATAATAAAAATTGAAAATTTAAAATTTTTTTAAATAAATAATAAATATAAAAATATAAAATTATATATATATAAATATTAATATATAATTTTTATTATATTATATAAAATAATAATAGATTCTATAAAATCTTAAGTCACAAGCTTTAAATAAAAAATAATATAAGTATTATTAAATAATAAAATATTTTTTTTAATCTTAAGGAAAATTTCAAGTCTTTGTAATTAATATAAATATTGTATAACTTTACTTATTTATTAATTATTATTTTTATAAATTATAACTCATCTAAACTTTCACATGATTATGAGGCGCTTTTTTCGTCGGTCCTGTCAGTATTAGAATGGACCTAGCACCTTCCGCTGGCTTCTGGGGTCCATCGAATAACATTTGACTCTCAGATTATCAAAGTCCAAAGGTAGTAAGATCCTTCCTTTTCCTCGGCAGCATAACGGTTTCTTAGATTTCTTGCGCGAGTTTCGTTGAGTTGAAATAGCACTCAGGATTTAAGATGTGTTCATCCTAATTTCATATATTTAACGGGCCTTTAGCTCATACAATCTTAAGGTCCCAAATTAATGACACTCGAAGAAACACTCCCTTTCTTTCAGACTGGTCTCTCATTTCCAAATAAAGATCGTTGTCTCTTAAGGCGACAGAGTAGACCTGTCCAATGACTGGTCCTGGAGCTTAGTCTAAGCAAAGAAAGGAAAAGCCGGGTTGCTATGCCCTGGTCGCCCTAGGAATTGTGGCCAAAGAAAATCTTCTTTTAGAGACTGAACGTACCGAATATCCATTCTTCATATATATCATTACATTATGAAATTTGAAAAATAAACAACTCTATGTCTCAAAAAAGAACAAGGAATTTTTGATGCATCATCACCATTAATAAAAGTTAGTTAATTTCATTATAATTAATTAGTTGAACAAAAAAATTTTGGTATTTTGTTTAAATGCAAAATATTATTTTCCCATTTTCATTTCTTCGAATATATTTGCTTCTCTCCAATTCGTTCCTCTTCAAAATGATAAGGTGGTTCTTTACGTCAGATGTTGAACATTTCTTTTGCCCACTCTTCCTCGGACCTGTTCTCTTTTGTTTTTCTTCTTCATTCCTTCCTCTTTCCTTGCCACTTCCCAGACAACGTCCAGATCATATATATATATATATATATAATAATAAATAAAAAATAGATATATATATATATATAATAATATATATTATTATATTATTATATATATTATCATAGTATATAACATATATTATATTATATAATATATTATATATATATAATAATATCTGTATATATATATATATTATCGCGTTTATATTCGTATATGGCCCCGCACCGCACTGCACGGATTCCCTGGTATGCACGTGGATTTATTCTTCAGTATGTAAAGATCGTACAGTTTAGGCTTTAATTTATCTCGATTATTTTCAGTTGAATTGCTAAAAATTTATGATAAAAATTACTTCGGCTGTAGCGAAATAGTGGGATCGTGGAAAACTCGTGCGGTACGACGATAGAAGGAAGGAAAGCGTCTACGTCGCCTAGAAAGGGAAGAAGAGTGTCACCACTTGGTCCTCTTCTTACGGAAAGGGGCACCAGCGCTCACCCAAGCCTATAAATTGATATGGGCGGGTTAGAAGGCTGAGGGAAATGTAATTTCGTGGCAAGGGAATTTGGAAGAGTATTCGAAGTAATGGAGACATAGGTGTCGGTAGAAGGGTTAGGTCCGTGGAGTAATCGCGAAGAGTACAGAGGAATGAAGGGTTGTTTGGGGATCGGATGGAGCACTTGTGGTTTGCTTCGTCGCGTTGCAATCCTGTGGGCAGTTAGGAACGGGGAGGATGCTGATTTGTTATGTAATAGTTATGTTTGGAATGGTAAGTGGAAATGCAAATATTTGTGTCTATGGTGAAATAGGTGTTGTTATGTGCTGAAACCCGTTTTTTTAAGTTAATCATTTTTCTGTAAATATTTATTTATGGATGGTTTATTAATCAAGAAAAGTCCGTGGAGGGATGTTGGAAAATACCCCCCTCGGAGTGATTGGTGGAGGGTTGCCCCGGCGAATAGGAAGGTCTGAAAGCGTTGAATTGCAAAGAAGAAGTAGTTAGGATAGAGGGAGTTCGGCTGTGGGGAGAAGTTGCTATGTAGAGAATAGGTATATCATGAGTTGAGTCAGAGGTATGTTGATGCTGTGGTGAGATAAGCTTAAGGGCGCAGCTGGTGCTTGGTTTGGTCTAAGGGGGCTGAATGTGGTCATTGTGCTGAGTTGAGTTAGTTTAATTTATGAACATATCAGTATTAAGTTCCTCTAGTATCATATATGTATTTAAGAGTCGTTGAGTATATACATCGATTTATATAACATAGAGTGATTATAGTATCGTAAAGGGCTTCTGTCCTGGTAGGACCCCTCGAGGCAAAAGTGATTGTGGGGTTTTGAGTGATAATTGTGGGCTTAAGGATACATTTGGGTTTCATAGGTAATATATGTGGGATGGTGGAATGTAGTGTGGTGGAGGTTGGTTGCCCCTAATGAGGAGAAAATGCTCACGGAAGTGCGAACTAAATTGACAGAATGAGAGAATGTGAAATACGGATGGTATATATAGGTTTAAGAAGGGGTAGAGTACTGGAGAGGTGAGTGTGGTATGGGAAAGAGTCTTAGTGATAATGGAGGTACGGGAGTTAGGTTATCGACACACGTAGATGCTAAGGCCATTGGAGGCTGATGGTGAGGACTGGAGGTTTTGTGAAGACATTCGTTCGGTAAGCAATGGATAATTTGTAATTTCTTATTTGTTGCTTTAATTTTACAGTTTACAGATTTTGTTATTTGCAATGTGTAAGTGTTCACGGTTTGCTAATTATTATTATTTTTTATTTATTTTAATTTATTTTGTGTTAAAAAATATAAAATTTTACTAAAATTTTTATGCTCTTCATTGTGTTGGGAGTATAACGTGTATACAAAATATATTTGCGTGGGTTAATATTAGCGAAAGTGAGATACTCACTATACGAGAGGGAGATCATGGAGATAAAATTGCTATAGAGCCAGTTCCATCACTACCTTTCGGCACCACCTCTCCTTTGGATCAACTCTATTATGTCACTATTTGAGTCTTAGTTGATTGTGTTTAGTGCGTGTTGAGTTCTTTGTCATTATGTGTTTTTGACTAAGGAGAGTGTTGTATTGACTCATGAGTCCAGCAAAAAGGAGTTTAAAATCTTCAGTCTTACTGAGAAACTTTGCCGAGCGACCTAATTATCAACTTAATGACACATTTTATGGAGTTCTATGATGCTGACTTGAATTTGCTATTGGGATCTAATGATTTCAAGTCATATTTTTTACAAAAAATTGCTTGTTTTACATACCCTAAAGCAGTAAATCAGTACAATCAAAAAGTTCAGTACAAAATAGAAGTCAAATTCAACCTACCAATGACCCAATTCTCAGTGATTTTTTAGGTTGATCTATTGGATCTATTGATTCGAAAAGTCGTATATTTTTTCCTTAGGCAAAAAAATATGTTGAGTATACATTACCCTTAAAGCGAGACTTTAAATGCAGCTACATGCAGGTATCAATCAGGAAGGAAGCGACTATTCTTACCTTTCATGACACCGTGGCAACCACCACGTCCTCTTGGAAATTAGACTTGAGTGATCGTGTCCGTCTGGAATGAGAGATTATATTTGTTTTTTCATAGTCACATATTCGAGTTAATTTTCCATTGTGTTAGATATAGAGATTTCAGTATCGATAATGCGATGAGAAGGTTCTGAAGTTTCTTAATACATCTGATCAACGAAAGTGGATGATGCTATATCGTTAGAACATAAGTGGTTTTTTCACCTTTTTTTAATTATAAATTTAGCCTTATGTGCTTATTGAGGCGTTAGTTTTTTAGTTTTAACTATGCCAAATTGGTGTAAATTATTGTATTTAATCTATTATTTTATATTTTTTTTTTATCCTATATCATAATTTCTCTCAATGTATGGATGTATACAGAAGATTATGCATGGGAATTAGTTTGTAATAGAATTTTTTTTTTGTATATGCATATTAAAATTTAGTTGTTTATATACTAATCTAATAATTTTAATTTCGATTTTAACGCCTGTTTTCTTGATAAATGATTATCATATGTGACTTGCATATTTATGCGTAATTATTATTGCTGTAAGGGCGTAACAAGGGAGTTTCATCATTTTATATAGTCATAAAGTACTTTGATCATTTAGTGTCAATTCGATCTGAGACTGAAGATATGGGTCTATAATGCACTCTGAGCGACAGAACCTACATTTCATTCGTCAAAGCATTACGTGTAAAACTTCTTTAAACATCGAGTCAGAAAAGTTTCCATTGCTTTTAAGACAACAGTATAAGTAGTTAGTTTGATCCTAAACTAGAGCAGTACAAAAACATAACTTATTCCCACATTTGTCAGAGCATATTCTGTCATAAACATATCAATGGGTATAATTTTACCGAAAGATTTAACACGGTGATTTTTTCTTTTGTTTAGGTGTTAGAATGGATCTTATAGAAAATATTTTGTGTTATCATAACCTTTGTTCTTAATTATTCAAATTAGCAGGACCCATATCTTAAGTTTATAATATGGCTAACGTAAGCTCAATATGTGTTTTACTCGTTTAATACAATGCTAATAGAGTCTAGCATCATATAATTGATAAACTAAGTGTGGCTTGAGTGGGGTTATAGATTGTGGTACACCTAAACGGTGGGAGGCTAAAACCATAACACACTCCTTGAAGTTATTCGAATTAAAAGAGTCTGTTTAACCCTTATGTAAGCATTATAAGTTCTTTACACTCAATTAATACATGTATGAGTAAACGTAACATTTTAGCATTTACTCAAGATATACTGATAGTTCCTATTCAGTAAATCAGTAAATTCAAACCACCAAGCCCCACCACCTCCCAAAATAGCTTCCTTATGTATTTCTTAGTGATCTAGTTGATCTATTTGATTCAGGTCACATTTTGGAGTATCATTTCGGATAAACATATGCAATAAAAATAAGTTCTTTATATACATACCATCATCGAAATATGCTAGCGTAACAAAAGTTTTTAACATTAGGGATACTTTACACCACAACAGCCGTACGAATAAAACAGCCATAATTAACAACAAACCAATTAAAGAGAGTGCGAGAACATAGGTAGTTAAATTTAATCGATTCTTCTCTCCATTCTATCTCGCCTTGAGTGCGAGACGCATTATAGTTTTTGATTTGAACATTAAGATACCTTAATAAACTACATTAACAGAAACATATTTATTTTACAATAAATATTCTGTCTAATTCATCTAAATGATAGGGACATCCATGGAGCTCTGCAACATAAACATTGAGTCATTTTCATAGTAATATCTCATCCAAGATTCTAGACCCACCCCCCTTTTTTTGGGTATTCCTCTTTTGTTAAATTTTGGGCGATTTTTTGATTTATTTCCCTATTTTCTCTCTCTCCCACCCCTGTGCTCCCCTTGAGTGGTGTGATGGTTTATTTTGAATAGGATGGTGAAGTATTAAATGCATTATATGAACATCACACCCTATCTCGCGCGCCACCATCTATCATCGGCGTGTTTTGCGTGCCACTGCTACCTTCTCGCGTCTCGACTGTCATGACAAGAACATTCACTACTCTCAAAGGCCAGAAGAGAAGTTATAGAGCATGTATCAGTTTTTGCTAGTGTTTCTACTTAGCATGCTTTGTTTGAATAGCACTCTCAGTTACTGTTGACAAGTATAAGTATTTACATGTGTAAACAATATTCGATAGATTACCCATGGAGCAATACTACTGTATATAGTCCGCTCGATATGTATTGTCGACGTCAGTTGCTAATTGATTTGCTTTTGGATTTATTTTGTTCGTTTTTCATGTATTGAGATCAAAGCTCCGTAATATATTTGTATATGGCATGCTTTCTCGATTCTCGGTGGAACCTATCACGTGCCTATCACCAAGAAGGTACACTAGTCGATGGGTTTCCAATTAGTATGCGTACATACCTAGGCCTTTTTTAACAAACTTGTGCCCAATCTGTCGACCGAAAAAACTTTAGAATTCAAGTGCGTATTCTACTTATTTAGAACCTCTCTGCTAACATATGTGCGTGTCCGGATATTTTTGCTACTTAGCGAGTCGAGATGTGTCATCAGACCAATGTGTAGCTCACATTCCATCTTACGCCATTTTACCCCAGCGCTGCGCCGTGGTCCCCGCGCGTCTATTTAACTTCTAATAATCTCTTGTATGTTTTTGCCATGTTCAAAAGAAATGAATAACGGTCAAACCTATACCTTGCACCTCCGCTCGAATACAAATATGTATCTGACTCCATATGCGTTTAAAATTAAATAGTAAATCATTGACAGCGAGTGCAGTGGGTAGAGTAAAGGCGCAAGTCGTCGCTTTATCCAGAAGAAATGACTTTCCTCGCTAACAAGCGACTGAGAGGTCATATGATTTTGTTTGTGGAAGGGTTGATGTTTGTCATCAGTTCACTTCGTTTAGATCAACACTCGATCGCAAATACATAATATTGACTAATCTGATTAGAACTTGTGTCGAGTGTGCTAAGTGAGAAGCAGTCTATGACCTATTATTTATGTAATGGATGTATTCTTTCTTCTCTTATCAACCGATAATATGTAAGAAAGTAAATGTCTCATTATGAATTTACGAGTACCAGAACCGTAAACCATTCTATCAGGTCGAGATATGTACTATTTTGTATAATAAGTCGTTGATGTGTCATTGACAGTATATAGGAGCGGAACTAACACACATAACCTGTGATCCGGAAACAAACTGTAGAACAACATATCTCATAACAAAACATTTTATCAAAGTTTATAAGTGACACATGACAACACCGAACAATGTAAAATTATAAAGTGTATTTTGATATTATCATAATTCTTTTAGTAAAAGTGTAATAATCCTTTCAGGTTGTATGGCGCTAAAGTTCAGTTGAACATCTCAGGGTGAATATCACGTAAATACAATTACTGTGCTCCTACCCTGCAATTCTTCCTTTATCGCTCTTCCCACCCTTCCTCTTGACAAAATTATGAGTCTATCTGAATCTACTTGACTCCCTATCGACCTCCAAGCCCATCATTCCTCTTTAGTACCCTCATTTTCGGATAAACCATGTTAACTTAAAATTATATAGATTCGTTGTTTATTTATACTTTGAATCGCATACCGAATATATCGCATAGAACTGTAACAACAGTTAGTGTTCACACTGGCATATTAAACGTCCAATCAATTTATCTTATAGTCTTATTTGAACCATCTAAGGCTATATTTATACATGTACACCACTACGGCACAAACCTTTACACATACCTTATACTTCACTGGATTAAATTTCAAATGCTCAGACACATCGAGAGCTCCAAAGGTGCTCCCATAACCACCACCACCGGACCTAACCTGGGCATTATCTTAATGTATACATATTATCAACGCATACGTTTATTAATTGTTATTTACTATATAATTCTTTCTATATTATATGACTTAATTTCCTTCATCGGTTGATGATGATAGATGAGTATTATTTTTTTTATGTTCGATAATCGATTATTATGAGCTTCTCTATTATTATTTACTTATTTAGTTTTGAGTATATTTTTTCCTTAAACCTAAGATATTTTTCTGTACTTTCTGGTTTTAAAGATGTCATAATATTTAGCTAAACAACCAGCTAACTTTCTTATTGTAGGAATTGCTTTAATAAGAAAGCGTATTATGTTTTTAAGTCCAAAATTAAGATACTATGTGTGTAGTTAAACTTAATAATGATGGTACCATTAAATAATTCATCACTATTTTTTCAAATGACGAAAATCTTTAACTTTAAACAAAAGTTTCTCCTTGATTGATTAACAACTAGGTCTCTAGGAATGAAAAGTAACTCCACCTCACTCGGCGGTATCTCACTCCTAAATGTCGGTTATAAA
>JABUQX010065919.1:52500-77900 GCA_015478945.1 Trachelipus rathkii | reverse complement strand
TTTGTGAGGCTACAATTTTATATTGATGTATATTGTCGCCTTTCGCATGTCTCTTTTCGCTTTCTATACTAAATTTTTTGCCACTCTCTTCTACTCTACTTCGTTCTTGTCTTCATTGGCTTTTTTTATTCGACGCGAGTCCATCCTGTCTTATGTTAGTAGCACCCCCGTCCCCTCACATAAAAGTCTTTTAAATTACGTTATCAAGTTTGTTTCATCGCTTTTTTCCAACCTCTATATATTATATCCTCCCAGTATAAATACTGTCTTTACTATTATTAATATTTTCGGTGAGTTATTTATACTTAACTATTTAATTATCCTAATCATATTAATCTACATATATTATATAATATTTAATATATATTATGTCTAAATTCTTATATATATATATGTACGTCTAAAACCTTATTATTATATTTCATTATATACATAAACAAATAATATCAGCATTAACTATTACAGATATGTATATTAAATATATTTATAATCAATACTCAATACTTTTATAGTATAAATTTCTTTTTTTAATCTTTAATAATTATATATTATTAAAATACATAAATTATTATAAGCATATATATTATAATTATAATAACCTTAACCACGTAGCCTGTCATTATATGCCATTCTACGTATATTATACTCTTATTCTATATCAAAAATTACTTATTCACTATATTCTCTTACAATACCGTAATTTCAAAAGGTCTACCTAGGGTTACTAGTTTTTACTACTCCGGGTTAGCCTTCTCTCTTCTCCTTCTCTATCTTCTCTTCTCATCCAGTTACTTCTCCTAAGCGGCGCCAAAGCCTTATCATCATCTCCACGTCTTCTTTTACTCTCTTCTTTCTTCCATTATATTATCTTAATTAGTCTTATATATGTTTATGCCATCTTATTACTTTTATATAATATTATTATTACTATATTAGGTAAATATACAATGCGTGTTGACTTTAGTATTCACCTTAATATATATTATAATCTTATATTATTATATAATCTCACAATATATCATAATATTATATTTATTTAAATTACGTTTAATTTTATTTAATATTTACTAATTACATTATTTAATGAAATAGGATATGGTATAATGAAGAGAGTAGATAAGCGATATTATAGACGATGAGTAAGTAAGCAAGAGTATGCCGAGTAAGAAAGAAGATGAGATAGAGAGATAAGTTATAAGATTATGAGAGTGATGAGAGAGAAGATAGAGAAGTTAAAGAGAGAATTAGTAAATTTATATAATATAAGAGTATTTATAGTTGTCACATTCATTTTATAAGCCAAATAATTATATTTTACTATATTTAATCCCAATTTTATTTAATTTATTTTATTCAAGATAAATTATTTATAATTAATATTATTATATTATTTTATCATGACTCATGGAACTTATGGGAACTTATTAATTAAAATTTATACTAATATCATTCAGGTCAAGAATTTTATCTTGAGAAGAAAAATTATTAATGAATATAGTTTCCTAATTAAGTTCGCAGATTAGATTTTTTTTATTTCTAAGTTTATACATGTTCACCTTCCATTAACTATTGTACCTTTTAAAATATTATGATGGTATTAAAATTATTATTCATCTAGATATATATAATTTATATTCTTGCTCATTTTGTTTAATTTATTTATATCTTTTAATTTTTTTTATTGAATATATTAATTATATAAGTTTAGATAAAAAATATAGATTTATAAATAAAATAGATATTATTTTATAATCATTAATTTATACCGCTATCTACTTAATATTTCCATCTTAATAACTGAATATAAGTCCGGGCTATATCATTGAGCTTGCACGATTATTCTTTTTTAATTTTTTAAAGGTCGTTATTATATAGGTTCCTCTTCCTCTTTTTGGTTAATTTGATATTATATCATTTTAATATATTATAATTGGTAATAATATTTAATTTATTTGGACAAATAGTCTTGGACTGCAGAAAAATAAGAAATATATATCGTATACAAATTGTTAATTAAATTTGGGCAAAAAATAGATTTCGGATCTATATAATTTCAAAAGCATCGTGGGCTGAGCACTGGAAGGTAGTCAAGATGCATGGAAGAGTTCTGAGGCTCTTGATATATATGATAAGTATTAAATTATTAGTATTATATATATATATAATTTAATTATATATATATATTAATTAATATTAATATTATTATTTATTAATCTATATATATATTATATATTAGTATAATATTATATTAAATTATATTATAGTATATTCATATATATCTATTAAATATATTATATTATATATTATATATCCTAATTATTAATTTATAAATTATATTAATTAATATTAAAGATATATTGATATATATATATATTATAATTATAACTAATATAATAATTATTAAATATATATATATAATATATATCTTAATCTATAATTATAATATATAATTTATATATATATATATATATTTATAATATTATTTAATATTATATTATATATTAATTTATATATTAATCTATATTATATATTAACATATATAAATATATAATTATATATTTATATTACTAATTTTTTATAATATATAAATATTATTATATTAATTAATAGTATATATAATTATATTATCTTTACTATATAAACATATATATCTATATTAATAATTATTATTAATAATATATTATTATTATTATCATATTAATTATTATATTATATTTACTATTAATACTTTGTTTTAATGAATTCTATAAAATTAATTTATATATTACTTTAAATATATTTGTACACTTGATTTTCCGCTTAGCGTGAAATTGACTTTCAGTAACAAGGAAGTATTTTTCGATTAATTCCTCACGCTCCAAGCCCTCAAAGGGTACGTTACCGACTCCGGCCTCCAATTTAACTAAATATCTAAAAAATAATTGTTATCTAGTGACTCCACGCTTATTTTCCGCCTTTCGGCTCCGCCGAAATTAATATAATACATTATAATATTGTAATATTCCTTGTATAGTAGAAAATAAATATGTAATATATGATAGTACTATATATGTGTATACTAAATATATTTTTATAGTATATTAAGACAATACTCATATATTTATATATATAAAGTTTTATTTATATAGTAGTTGACACATTCATCGTATAATATATAAGTGCAAATTTCTTCATATTAGCTATAGAAAATAGTATAGATTTGATATAGTAACTAATATAGTAGTATATTTTAACTAGTACTTGCAATACATATTAGTATAAGATATGAAAAACTAAATATATAAATATTATTCATTAAGTTTATTAAATTAATTTATATGATTAGAGTTTAGTAGTTATTATATTTTACGAAGTTAAGGTTATAGCTAGTTAGAGTAATTATATAGATTTAGTTTATATATATATAATCTTATATTATTACTTAATTCATTATATATTATATATATATATATATATAATTATAATATTATTATTATTATATATTATATTGTATCTTATATATTGCTTAAGGAACCGGTATTCATTTTTTATATATAAGATATTTGATTAATTTAAAAGTAAAGAATGAATTATTATATAGCATGAAAAATAATATATATATTTAATTAATATATTGTTTGTTGTTAAACCGGTTTGTTAGGAGAGAGAGAGTATAAGAGGAGAGAGATAGAAGAGAGAGGGAAGAGATAGATAGAAAGTAGAGAGAGAGAGAGATAGTAGCAGAGAGATAAGATAGAGTACATGAAGATTGTAAGTAAGGTGAGATACGACGCTAGATAATGAAGTTAGTATGGAGAGATACAGATAAGTACCTTTCTAATTTAAATGAAACAACTAACTGTAACAAACTACTTTCAATTACTCTAATTTTGGTTAAGTTATTCTGGATAAGACTCATTATTATTAAATGGAAAAAATTTGCTTACTAAAACTAACTTTATAACAAAGACAAAATAACGCTTATATGATAAAATTTGGCAACTAAGATATCAACCCCAACTTACCTATCAACACTAACATACCGTGTCGTGATCCATTTGAGAGTTACCCAGTAAATTATACCAGGGGGAGGAAGGAAATATTCTACGCAAACCAAAAAAGCCCCACGTTTGGCATATCTTTTGGAGGTAGATAGAAAATCTCAGAAAAGTTACTTAAAAGGGGTCCCTTGGCCGAAAGCATATAAACATAGTTGATTTGTCTTATAAGTATTTAATTATTAATTAATTATATAATATATAATTATATATTCTATTCGTTATATTATACTCTCTTATACTCATAATATTTATTACCAATCGTCCCTAATGAAGCAATTTTCAACTGTTAACAGTTGAAATATGAGATTTATGATATTTTAAATATACAAATAATAGTGCTGCAATTATTATCATTTTATATTTTCCAGTAGTATTATAATCTTTTTTAAACTCTATATATCCCTAATTTGTTTAGTTGAGTTTGTTACCTTAGCAGGTGGTAGTTCACTTTGGACAAAGTATAACGCCCGGCGCCCACACCCGGGGAACCGGGCGCGTCGGGGATCAAAAAAAAATATCTCACAGCGCTCAGCATTCTTTATGGATACCTCAAATAGATTGTGTCTGGGTTCGAATTGGGTAATTTTTTATTTTTTTTTTCTTTTTTTCGGACCTGTTCTATCGGGCGAATATAATAATCTATGGACGTCTATTTTGTAAAAGGTATTACAGCGTATTCGGGCAATGTAGGGGGGCTCGAGCCACGGGGAACACAGGGGGTGACGGTTTTCCTCCATACCCCGTAGGGAGGCGGAGCGGAGGAACCCCCGCGACACCCAAGAACCCAAAGAGCGGGGGTTCCGGAACCCTCCCCGTGAGGGTGCGGGTGGATATTATTTACGTCCTACCCCCGCTAGTTTCCCGGACACGGCCGAGAGACCCCGACTGCCCATGCCATCGGTGGCGGTAATAAACCCTTGGTCTAAATGAAAGACCCAAATGTTTAGAGATCCTTGAGCTAACAATTTTACTCAAAAGGACAACTTTTTTAGATTTTCCTTTTTTTCGGGCGCTGTATGCTATGGTGGGTTTTTAGATTTATGATTTTTTTTTTTCTTAATTTTTTTTTCAATTTCGGGCCCTCCTCACCCTAAACGTACGTCTATATTTAGTATCATAGGGCTACCTGCTGAAATTGTATTTTTTTTTGTAGGCGAGCTCCCGTTACCCGTGTGTGCTGCGTTAAGTAACTTCTACCTGCTTATTCAGCATAACTAAGTTAGTGAGCTCATCGAGTACCTATATGTATACTTCCATTTTCTTAACCGGATGTAACTAATATATTGATTAATATGGTTTATTTTTTTTTATAGGTTTTATTTATTCATTATGTATTATTTTTCCTAATACTTTATCTTAAGTTGTACCTCCTATAATATATAATATTTACGATGTTTTTTGGAGAATATCTAATATAGGTTATAGCGTATACTGAAAATGGCCCATCTATATACATATTAACCCTAACATATTCACCTTAATTTACAATTATATTATTATTTATTTAACTTATTTATTATCATACCTACTAATCACCGATTTTATTTTTCATCTTGTTGTTGGGCAGTTTTTTTTAAATCTACGCCTGGGAAATTAGTTGGTAAGAGGAAAGTGGAAGAGTTCGCTGCGTAATGTCTAAATGAGACACGTTGTTCTTTTTCAGCTGTGCGATGCGAGTCGTCATCGGGGTTGAAAATATTCTTTTTCTCTTTTTTTTTTTATACGCTAAATTATAGTGATGCGTTCATAAGCATATGTAACATCCGAGACGTCTACACATGTAAATAACAATGTCTAACTTTCACATATTGTGAACGAAAATGTTCAACGCTGACATAAACGCTGAATTGTTCCAAATAAACTTTGCATCTTTTAATTAAAAGATGATGATGATGATGATGCGAATGATGATGATGATGATGTCAGAATAATCTCTATGGAGACTTGACGGAATTATTACAGAACGGCTACGGAGAGAACAGGCTGGGTCACCCCAACACCCAGGGCTACGGAGGCCGATTTTTTTTTTTGAATCTTTATTGGTATGGCGAGTGTCAGGAGGCTGGAGGTAATTATGGGTACTTATTAAACCATTATATTACTGGATCCTCTGGATGATTTTTATTTGTTGATATAAAAAATTTGGAAAATTTTAAAATTGTGGAGCCTGCAGAGTCAAAGTCTACAAAAAAAATTTAACAACTCCGCAGCCCTGGTTATACACAAACACACAAACAAACACACACACACACCACCACACGCACCAATCTACACTAACACAAAACCTACAAACTAAGCACAACCAAATGCGCACATTCATCTATCAGGTAAAAACCTCATCATATGCTATCGAGAATATTTTTGGAACATTTTTTGAAAAGCTTTTGGTTTTGGCTTTTATAATCGATATTTGTTCATTCCATTAGTTATTATATTTATTTTAAATCTTTTAATAAATGTCTTATTTTCCCTTTAATAATATATCTATATATAGTTAATTAGTTATATATAGCCGTCGATAGATATTAGTTATATATATTAGTTATATATATATAACAGTATATAATATATATATATTATATATTAAATTATACTATTATAATATATATATATATATAATATGGAGCAGGGAGCGGGTGGCAGGGTATTGGGGGTGTTTCAGGGCTGCTGGAAAGTATGGTTGATAATTTAGTGTGTCATTAGTGGGGCTGCCCCGAACACAATAATTGCTATGACTACACCACCCAACTGAGTTAGGACCGTAATTGAACGTGTTAGGTTGGACTAAAAACATTTCGACTGCCACACACCACCAAAAATTTGCCCAGTATATTGGAGGTTATTTGACTTAGGGCAGTGTTTTCGTCGCAAATCAACCAAAAATACCTCTTAGTTATCACCGGCGCAAACTTTTTGTAAATCACACTCCATAATAAACTTCTTTCTCCTAAAAAAGAGCGTTATCATTCCAAAAATGATTGATTATTACACTTTTGACAGACCATTCATCTTGTGTTTGAATAACTATGGAAAAAAAACTAATATGTTTTATATTAGTTTTACAATTAACAATTAAATTTTCAATTCGCTTTCCTAAATAAAAAGAGAACTAACAATAACATATTAAAAAATAAGCAATATTTGAAACAACCTAATTCATCTTCGAGATTAATATAAAAATCCTAGGGGGAGGAAGTGTCATCCCACAAAAATGGTTTTAATAGGGTGGAAACATCAAGTTCCACCCTTCCTCCCACAAATACAGATATAAAATAATACGCTTGGAACTTAATATTAGCCTGGGCGAACACCTAAACTGGGTAGATGGGTCGGGGAAAAAAGGCTACCTAGATTTTCTTCTTGAATCATCCGGCCACTGTAATTATTACCTAGGTATGGGAATCAACTGACTCTATATCAATTCTTTTAAATTACATTTGGTAGGGAGCTTAAACAAATTATTTCGAGTCTTTTAATTCTATAATTTTCTCACAAGCAAAATAGTCGGGAAACATCACCTCCTTCCTTTGCGCCAATCAGTGTTCTGGACTTGGATATTAGCAAACCCTTCTTACAATGGTTTAGATCAAATTTTGCCTCTTGCTTCAAATTAAACTAGGTGTCATTTCCCCATTATATTACATCTGCAATATAGAAGATTAATTGGACGCCCTGGCTTTATAATTATGGCTGAAAGGGACTACCGAACGGGTTTGACTGAGGTAAAGTTGTATTCTTCTAATTACATAATGAGAGTTCTATAAAGTTACAAATAGAAACCTAAGTTATATCCATTATTCTGGTTCTTCTCATGGCATATCTTATAGCTAAAATTTGTTTATAATATATTTTGTTTTCTCATGACTTCATTTGTGCTGTGGGAATTATAATTCTGTAACAATTCCTTTTTACCATACGCTCAAACTCTAAAAATCCCAAGATAATCACACAGGACTCATTCCAACTAGTTTCTTTTTTTCTGGAAATCTTTTTATGGATCAGCTTTAAACAAATCATCAGCGCACACAAACTGCAAACATTTTCACTACTACCTTCTCAATGTTCAAGTCCGTATATATACCTCATTGGTTGAACTTCTTCATACCTACAAAACTCTAATTCAATTAAATGAGTAAAGGTAATGGGATAAAATAGTTACAATTATAGATCCGGATGGTGAGCTGAGTCTAACCCATAAAGTGATTATTCATTGAGTTAAGAATATCAAACTTAATATTTTCATCAAGTTGATTTTTCCTTATATATTTTATAATATATATAATATTTATATTTTATCACTTAACATACTATTAAGTTTAACTTAAAAGAAAAATTTGGTAAAAATCATATTGAGAGTGCCATAGATATTCGCTTTAGTAGAATAGCTGTCGAATAAATCGTTCTGGACAATAATTTATTATTATATTGATAGTATTATTGGGCGAGTTGGCAGTGATGATCTATTACAAATAAGTGCCTTAATTTTATATTATAATTAAAATTAGTTTAAGTGTTTTATGAAAAATAAAAAAAAAATACAATAATGGGAATACTTATTGAATCTGAGCAATATGTTGCATATCTCGTTTAAGTGATCTCGGTTTTGGGACTCTCATTGAAACGAAGGTTATATCTCACTCTCGTAATTCATAATATGCCCCAGTTTGATTAAGATAGATTCTTTTTCGAGTTGTTCTCATTCTGTTTATCTCAATATATTGTAGTCATGTATAGTCTCGTATTTACTAAGAACCAAATAATGACTTCAATAATTAGATATCCACACCGTGCGTTTTTCTAACCTCGCAAATTACTTCCTCTTCGAAAAACAGTTAGGCGCAACTTCCTACCCTCTGGGGTTCTCCTGGTCACGCGACATTGATTTCTCTGGTCCCAGTGGACATTCCCTGTTTCGTATCTCCTAGATCTCAATCATAGGGTTTTCCGGCAGGGTGCGAGGCCAACCTCGCGCTTTTTATTGTATGATGACACTTTTTTTTTATAGTGACCCTTAATGTTTTGGCCGATGATAAATGTTTTTGATTTTTTATTCAGTTTGCATAGAGGTGTTGATTAGACAGTTTGCGTGTGCAAAATTCGCATAAGCGCTGTGTTTAAATTTATCAATAGAAGTGTTTTTCATGATTCTTTTACCAAAAACTCAAATTTTACTTTTCATCAATGCAAAACTCTGATGACTACAGATAAATGCGCTCAAGCTAAGTTTAAACGCTGTTTGGTACTCAGTTCGTAGAAATCGAAACGAGAGTTACTCGAAGTTTCACGTGGTAACGTTATTATTTATATTTGCAAGAAATTATATATATAAATTTATTGACTTCTTGACCAGTATAAATATTCCCTTGTTTTTAGAAAGTAATAACTTTGGTTTGTCATCTTGTTTTATTATTATTTAATATCCAGTAATATTTTGTTTTTTTGTTGGATATACTGTTTTTTTTTTAAACTAAAAGGAACTTCTAAAAGGGTAAACCGAAAGATGGCAGGAGTCGGCGGGGTCCTTTTCGGTCTCGTTACCTGGTGGATCGACGGGTAACGGACTTAATTATCCTTCATGTCCGGGGAGCGGTCTAAGGAACCGACGCGCTGCATTTGGGTATTTGGGTATTGTCGTCTCGGGATGTCCGCTTTACAATGTGTCATTCCGGCACCGGACCCCTCATTCCCTCACTATCGTGTAGATCCAGACTTTATCTCGAGCCGTTCGCTAAAATACGGACGGCCGGTTATTGCTGATGGAATATCAATCCCCACAGAAAAGTTACACAGTAATATGTTTTACTATGACCCTCCTCTCTCGTTCCTCTTCTCACCCTGGCTCTGTCTTCGACTCTCTTCGGTTCGGAACCCTCGAGAGAAATGTCCTCTCTCTCCTGAATTCTATTGGCTTTCTTTATTCATGACCCTTTCCTCTTCGCCTATGATATTCTCACTTCTTATCTCTCTTAGGGCTCAATAACACTTTTTGGGCCGCTCTTCCCTTTTCTTATCGCCGATGTATGGCTTTGCAGGGAACTATCGCTCTCTAATATCTACCCTTGCATTACCTGTAAAATGTTGGTCACCTGAATCAATATCAGTATCAGGATATTACCTATACATTGGATTTAATAAATATTATTATAGTATACTAATAATATTTCATATCTATAAATATTATTACGTGTAATTTGAAGAAGAGGGTTCGGATATCCAAAGTAATAAATCAGGTAATGGCTTGACGCGTACATAGACCCCGTATCACCATCTATAATACTCACCCTTACCTCCAATATTACACATACCTATTATCCACCTTTCTTTGTCTTATTAGTGAACTTCTGGTAAGTTGGATTGGAATCCATGGCATACGATATCTCAAAATTATGCGCTGTGCATAATCACAGTAGTGTCTATACCAACATCCGGAGGGTGTGGGGATTAACTCAACTTCAGGCTAGGGCTTTTACCCGTAAATATCAAGGGAAGCATAAGATTCTTTACTTGTGAATTGGGCGTGAGTTGAACGCCTTGGTGAGGGTCGATAGCGCGGAGTCTATAGGCTAATAGTAGAGCTATTAATAGATACTTTAAGTGAGACCCTAGCTGGGATGATACGTATTGAAGTAAGTATACCCTTATAAGTTAGTGAGCTGAAATTATCATTATAGGCAGTGTAGGTGATATATAAATATAAATTATAATAATAGTATAGATATCTTTTATTAAGTTCTTGGTTATTATATATATATCACGATTTAGTTGTAGAATAATGCTTTACTCGCGCTGATCCCTAGAGAAGTGTATATGTGTAGGTTAATTGTTGTACTTTTGCTATAATCATGTGTAGCAGTTTAGTAAATTTTTGCGTGCACACATAGGCATGTATGAGCATTTTTTAAAAAATACTTGCAGACAAAATCCTTAAAAATATAACAATTCATATATGCGATTTAATCACTGAAGCATTTATTATTATGTGAATAGTCTATTATAATACTTTTTAATTGAGGAAAATTATCGTGATTTTAGTGAGAGTAGTTTGATGTATCTTGCTGTACGGATGAATTGTCGAGAAACTTGTGACCATCATTGGTTCTGTCACTCACCTCATACTTATTAAAGAAAGCATCGCGATAATAATGATAATATTTTATAATGCTGATAGCGATTCTTGTTTACCGGTGTGTGTAAACCATGATAGGCAAAACAACATTTAACTACGTGTTGATTTCTTTATTCCTAGAGATATATATCTAGAATATGTTATAGTAAACCTATATATAATACTATATATACTGATATAGGTCGAGAATAATATGATGAAAATTCTATGATAGGAGTGTGTGAACTCGTGATCGGAAATATCCATTTCGATTCTAGAGATAGCACCTATCATGGAAAATAAGGATAACATAGTATCTACTTAATTTAATACTGCTATATTTCATAGCATGGAGTCGTATTCACTTCTCTTTAGTGTAATATTACACTTAATACTTTATCCCAGTATATTTACAAAAGACGATTAAATTTCTCGTTTAGTCGGTAGGAAAACCCCGGATGTCGAACACTCATCAGCTCGAACGAAAGATTATTGTATGCACGAAATAATAATAATTTTCTCCGCAATTCTCACCCAATAATATCAAATATTAAAGTTTTATAATGATAGCAGCCACCTCCGAAAAAACCCAGGGTTTCCCCGGATATGGTTCCTGCTAACATTTACAACTCGGAGGATAAATAAATGGAACCATAATAATAATAAGTAGCATTAAAATCTTTCACCTCTTGCATGGAGAGCATAAGTACATATAGAATTATAATGTATCTATTTAGAAGAAGGAGTATAAAAACGTTACTCGGTATTTTTCAACCCGTATGCCTCATATGACATGGAATAGGAGAAGAATGCGGCCAGTAAAACATATATCTAATACCTTTAATAAACTCTGCAATAACAACAATATTCATTCCCAAGTAACTGAAATCCAGTGTGCACCCCCTGCCCATTAACTTTCTCCACCCTCATTCTCCCAAACCCCACACTCTTATGTCTAGTTAATCATATCTAATATATCAACATAATAATAATAGATACAATAATCCTTAATTAATACTCACTAAATATAGTAAGGTGAATAATAAGAGAGTATTCGAAGTTAGTGATAACATACATGGATAATAATATAAATGCATATAAATATAAAATACCAGTAGATGGGAGGATTACATTTAGAATACATAGATGATTGATCCGAGAGTCAATGGGTTTAGTAGAATTGGCGACCATGAATCAGTTAGGTATTAAGAGTATATTAGATACAGTACAAATTCATCTAATAACCTAAGTGACATAATCTTATACTAATATTGAAACCATAATAATTAATAATGAGATACCTTTATACAAATCAGACTATATAATAATAAAATAAATCACACTCTATGACATCTTTGAAGTAAAATTCAGCATAAATAATACAAACAATAATACCAACAAAAACTTAATAAAATAGTATATTTATAATAACAATACGATATTACACGAATAAATATTAATGAATATCAATAATAATAGACGTATCTAGAGTGAATATGAAATAATAGCATAATCAAATAATTAATGAATAATCACATGATTAATTTATCAATAAGTAAAACACAAGAATATATTACGGAGATAATAACTTGAAATGAATAGACTCATGATGCGGGATATATCACATATATGAATTAATAAAACTGAGATAAAAATAAAATAATAAAATAATAATAATAATATATAAAATGAATCCAATACATAACGATGTAATACTCAATAATATAATATAATAAATACACCATCCAGATCTTATTTATTATAATTAAGTAAGAGTATGATTCATAATACATATATGGAGAATCAGCAAAACTAATCAGCCATCCCAAATGCGGAAATCCATCACTATATTACCATCTAATTTTAACCAATAATTAATTATAATGAGAGAAATGATTCATGATTTAGGTGCGATTTTACATGTTAAGGTAATACATAAGCATTTAAATAACCAATATGAAATAAAATTATATCATAATATAATTTATATAACAGATAATATAATCAACTAAGTAGTGAATAACATAATAAAGACATAACATAAATTAATAATAAATAATAATAGATGTTACCAAGGAAAATCTCAATACCCCATAATAAAATATCAAAAATCCATAACCAAACTTAAATATTATATCAATAATAATTAATTTTTTTTCTTATCTTAGCTAAAAATACACTAATGAAAACTTCTTTTTAAACAGAGTTGAACTTTAATAATAATCATATTTATAATATATATTTTCTTTTTATCGTTAGTAAAAATATAATGATTAAACACTTTTTTAATAACCCAGATTTAACAGATAATACATCAATAATTAACATACAATCCAATAATTAATCGTTAATAAATACACTCTAACTAATGTATATAACTCACATTTCCATTCAATAAATAAATATACATCTATTATATTTGACATAATATATAAAATATTCTAATAAAATACATAATCAGGTTGACAAATTAATAAATTTTTCAATATTATCAAATACCGAAATATATAATTAATAAAATGAAACGTACAGTAATATAATATATCATAATTTAATAATAATAATTTATAACATATATTTATTTTTTATATCAATAATTACATATAATAATCATATAATTAATATATACGATAATTAATTACCAATAAATAAACTAATCAATTAAACTTAATTTAACCATTAATATCATAATGTCCTTCAATTCTATATCTAAATATAAATAATAAAAAATTATATATTCCATTATTTACTAACTAATTAGTAGACCATTAGGTCACAACATATTTTCCAAAAAAAGATGAACAACTAATTATTGTCTTAACCAATTAATAAATTGTATAGATATATAATAATATCATTATTACAATATAAATATTACGCAAATTGCCATGCTTTGTTTTATCATTAAATCTAAAAAAAGAATATGTCCATTTATCTGTCTCTCAAAAGTAAAAGCAATTGTAGGGGTTAAATCTTTAATTTGAGTAAGAAACTGTTCGACTGGAAAATAGGTAGGTATAACGGCAATAACATCATCGACATACCTCCTCCATGTAAACACCTGTGAATAAAGAGGAACCCGCAGAAGGAGCATTGTTTCAAAAAACTCCATATATATATATATATTATATGATATAATATATAATATAGTAATATATACTATATATATATATATATATATATATATATATATATATTAGTATATTCACATGCGGCTCTACTAATTAAACAATCATAGTAATAATCAGAACAATAATTATATTAGGAAATTAAAAAAAAAATAAAGAATTCAATGGTAGGTTTTCTCTAAATAAAAGACTCAGATGCTTGGTAATTCTTAGTTTTAGCTGTAGGTCTTTCAGGCCTCCATAACGGGCTTGTCAGTCCGCACAAGAATATAAGTAGACAACCGAGGACCTCAAACAAATTGGTAACATTTTCTTATTTCTGAAAAAGCATTCTATTTTAAAATCATTTATCTGTTTAAATTAAATTTATAATATGGAAAAGTTTTGGTAATTGATAAATCAAGGTTTTTAACGAGTTTTGAATTATTGGGCACAAAATATGGAATTTTTAAATAAACTTCTGTATTGATGAATCCATGGTTACTTGCTTGGGTCGAAAAAGGATATCTAAAAATTTGTTGATAAGTTTATGAATTGAATTTAGCATACCGAGTTAAAAGTTCGACTTCCTTATGAAAATCTAATCACTATAGTCTAAAGATAGTCTAAACAATTTAGCCTTCCGAGAAAGGTAGCTAAAAATATTAGTACCAAGCATAGTTGTGGTAGGTTTACTATAAATGGAAGAAGAAAAGCCTCTCAAAGTATGGTGTACTCTGACGTCTAACTCCTCCGTTTTCATAAATAAAATAATAAAATAAAAAATAATAAAATAAAATAATAATAATAATAATAATAAAAATAATGTAAAAAATAAATAAAACAATAAATAAAACATAACAAATAAAAAATAAAAAATAGAAAATAAAAAGTGATAAAATATAATAACAAATAAAAAATAATAAAAAAGAAGAACCGCAATAAAAGCAATAACAATAAAATCAAAAAATAACAATAGGTATTATTAACAACAATAACTACTACTACTACTATTACTACTACTACTACTACTACTACTACTACTACTACTACTACTACTACTACTACTACTACTACTACTCTTCTACTATTACTAATACTACTACTAATAATAATAATAATAAAATAATAATAATAGGTACTTAGAATTCTCCAGTCATGGAGATACATTTTACCCATCTAAAACAAACTAATTTTTTAGTAGTTCTAGTAGACATTAATTATTATGATTATAATAGCAATAATATGCAAAATTAAAGATTTTCTAGCTTTCTTTTTAACTCTTACCGCTAACAAACATCCGGGTGTTTAAGAATAGAAGTATTAACTAAAATACTAATAGATCAAAGATGTACATAAAAAAAGTAAAAAAAAAAAAAAAAAAGATAAATGTAGTAAATTTAGTGTCTCAAATGTATCGTCTAAAAATTGATTAATGATACTATCAATTAAAAGCTCCTCAAATGAAGTGTAATTAATTAAATGATAGGGAAACGAAAATGGGCTTTGTCCGTTAGCAAAACAGTCCAGAAAGCTGTTCAAAGCTACGTCCAATGTTATTTGACGATTAGTTTCCTAAGCCAACATTCTGGTATTAGAAAGGAACGTGGAGAAATTTGTAATCATCACTATCTGTACTAAATTTACCATGTCGAAAGAGTTTACATTATCATCGATTACCATGATGACCGCTTCAAGAACCGGCATTGTCATCTCTTCTGCGCCTTGGATAATTCTCTTTATTTACAATCTTTTGTGGGGCGATACCCCAAAGCTCATTCCTTGTTCACCGTTTGGATTACGTCTTCCCAGAAATGAAGGTTCAACATGCATATTGGGACCTAAAATTGTTGGTGAGAAAACCAATGGGTGGACGATCGTTTGTTATTACGCAGAAGGTTCACTAAAATCATATAGGCCTCCCCACCTCCTCGCATATCACCTGGGAATCTTTGTAAAGGTGAATAAAATTATATATATATATATATATATATATAAATATATATAATATATATATATATTATATATATATACTTATAATATATATTTATATTAGTATATATATATATGATATATTATATATATATTATATGAAGACCTGAAATAATAACAAAAACTAAAGAATTAACTTAAATATTAAATGAGAAAATCTAAATCATAAAAAAGTTAATTATAACGAGACACTAAGCGAAGGAACTTTTAAAAAATAATAATAATACACCTTGGCTATTCCCTGCTCCCACCATTTGCTTGGTCCTGACATCTCTCTCCAAATCTAGCAACCCTGCTGCCATGATAAAGGTATCATTCCTGTCTCATTCCGCAGTTCACGGTGAATTTACTCCAGTATTTACTGACGGCTCTATAACAGGTGACGTGGGTGCGTCTGCTGTCTTTTCTGACCACAACCTCTCCCATACCCTTTTTCCTCATGCTTTAATTTTTACTGCAGAATTAATGGATATAAGGATTGCCCTTTCTCGAATTCTGTTCCTTAACTAAGACCACTCTTATGTCGTTTATTCAGATTCGTTCAGCACGCTCCAGGCACTTAAAACTCATTCTTCTAAAACACAATGGTATCCGCTGTTCAAAAATTTCTTTGGCTGCTTCAATTTCGTAAGAAATAAAACATACTATGTTGGACCCCTCTCATGGGTAACTGTCAATAAAATCGCCAATAGAGAGACCATAATGGCCGCCACTTCTTTTCGGAGCTGTTCAAGGTATCTCCCGGATGCCATTCAACAAGGCCGCCTCCCATCAAATGATAACTATCCTGCTATCTGACAAGTCTTTCGGTATTATTGGCAAGAGTGCTAGACGGGTGATCATCGGAGAGCGAAACTTAGAAATATAATGGTGGGCATTGTTCGTCAGTGGTCTTCCTGCTACCAACGAAAGTGCTTACCCGAGTAGATACTTGCATGCCTCCGTGTTGGCCACACCAATATCACTCACAGCCACTACATGTCACGAGACACTCCTCCCATCTACAAATTTTGCCGTCGCCATGCCCCGCAATCTCTTCACCATATTTTCATTGATTGTCGCCAACTGGACCCCATTCGCCACCGTCGTTTTCCAACTCTTCATGGTCCATAACACCTTATAAAAGGTTATCTCATACCTTATCTGAATCTTCCCACTTAAGCAGTAACCCTATTTTCTTGTATCTTCAAGAAATGAATATTCTTTACAATATATGATCCTGTTATGTAACATTAGGACTATTCATAATGTAAGGATATATTTTATTTAGTTTTTATTTACTTTTGGTTGAATGTTCATTTCGCCATTCAAATTTTCTTTGACATTGAAAATATGAACAAGAAAGGATCCCCCCATAGAATTAATTATTCAACCCAGTGTAGCCGCTTCTTTGTAGGCCATGGTGGTGGGTCCTGTACATTATACTGACCGATATATGATGATATAGCTGCAAAATACAATATTATTCTACAATTTACACAAAATATTACGTACTATGATGGAATATAGTTTTAATACGAGATACAATGCATTTTATGCTTCCAGCGAGAGAGAGCGAAGAGAGTTTGTGTTTGTGCTCCAAATCATAGATTGTAACCCCATGAAAATTTCATTATAGTTATTTCATTTCTAGAAAGAATATAATCTATATATTTGCGTACAATTATTTAGATTAAATATATATATATATATATAATATTATATATATATACTATATTATATTGTATATGTATATATATATATTATATAGTTATAATAAGCGTATATATATATATATATATATATACTATATATGGTAGATACCAAGTATACCAATAAACTCAGATTCGATACGAAACTTAAGAGTGAAAATATTCGTTAAATGCACATAGGTTGGGGAATGCATAACAGTAACTATAGGGCAAATAATTTTCACTGCAGTAGTAACAAACATACAGAAATAACATTAATATTATAATAGTATTTATTGCATACATAATACATGTAGTGGTGTTACACATCAATGAGTTACCCCGTAGGTGTTCAAAATGTGACCCGTTTGCAGAAATACAGGCTTCTACTCTTCTCATCATGAGATGACGCAGTCTTAGGAAAATTCCCTCTTACCGACGAATTTGGTCTCCCCCCATCAACGATACGTTGCCGAAGGGTAGTAACAGCAGGGATAGGGTCTCTGTAGACGAGTGATTTAGGGTGGCCCCCAAACTAATAATCTAAGGAGTTGAGGTCGGGGGACCGTTTTGACAATGCAACGGGTGCTCCGCGTCCAATCCAATGATTAGGATATGTTTCGTCGAGATACTGGGCATCGGAGAATGATCTGAGGTTCCATCATGCATGAACCACATGACTCTAAGAACACCCAAAGGAACGTCCTCGACTAATGCGGGCAATTCATCTCATACGAACTGTAGCTATGAATGGGCATACAGGTGCATCGGTAAGGCATATGGTCACACATTAATCCGGAATTGTTTCTGATGCCTGCCCAGGAGTATCCCATGAGGATTGTCGGGTGCCCAGATTTGAATGTTATGGAAATTTGTGACTTCCATTCCGGTCAAATGACGTCTCATGTTTGTAGAATATTAACGACGCAACATCGTGGTGCATAATCATTGGTTGGGAGATACCTTACACGTTGCAAATGATATTGATACACATTCTCATCGCGCAGTAAATTCAAAATGGCTTGATGTCTTGATGTGACACATCATGGCGACGGGCAAGGATTCTGGAACTGACTGTGCGATCTCTTTCAACGTCCCGGATAAGTGTTTTCTCTCGCAGGTATACGAGCGACGCGGAGGATTCCTACGTCGGCAGTAGGAGTTTTCAGTTGTCCAGTTTCACTCAATCTCCGAAGGACGCTAGAGATGGTCGTGTGATGGTAGATGTTTTCTGTTCGGATAAGTGTCGCGATACAAGCGATACATTCTTGCTGCCTCGCGACCTTTGTATTCGCTCTTCCATGAGTAAATAATATGTCTACCTGTTCACGGAATGAATATCGAACCCTAGTCAGAGTGCCAGTGAAAATGTTATACCGTAATTCGTACGTGTATACACATTATTCCACAAATAGTTTATAGCTTATGCTCACTATGAACTATGATCGTTACAGACATTGAAGCCACCTTCGACACCATGTTGTCAAACGTTATACGGTGTTGTTAAACGTTTCAACGCAATATTTATGTTGCAACTTGTACACTTGTTACCAAGCGTTCCACGGCTTTACGTGGAGGTACGGTTTATTATATTCCAACAATTACAATTACTCACTTATCCTTCCACGGGTAGATATTTGAGATATACCCCTTTAATCTTGTTATTTCTCGACCCATGTGCATGTAACGAATATTTTCACACTCACTGTGTTTTATAACGTCAAAGAGTTTGTCAGTATACTCAGTATCCACCCTATATAATAGTATTACTATAATATATACTATAATATATATATATATATATATCAAATATATAATTATTATATAGCTACTATATATATACTATATATATAAAATATATATATAAATATATAGCTTATATATATAGAGTATACAATATATATATTTATCTATAATAATTGAATAAAGTAACTGCTCATCTTCTACACCTCACAACAGCGTAATAAGTAATGATAAAAATACCCCTTTCTGAGCTTTTCACCTGCTGGGATTGAACTGCTAGCAGTGACCTCGTAAGTGTTTGACGACTACGCCACGATGGACTAAAAATGAAGAACGCGAGAAATATTTCTGTAGTGAATATAATCACCCACAATACGGAACCACAACTGCGCTGCTTTCCCGCCACACTCCGCGTCAGGTCCAAACGAGCACCGCCACAGAGTGAAACATCTTATTAAACGAGGGAATATCAATGTCAGTTGATAAGCGATAACTGCTACATCCTTCTACATCTTACTCACCGTTGCAGTGTATATTATTGATAAACAATAACCTTAATAATTTTCACTCTGCTGGATTGAACCTGGCCTAGCAATACCCGCGTAAGTGTTTGAACGAACTACGCCACGATGGGCTAAAAGAAGAGCCGCCGAGAATGTTCGTAGTGATATATTCACCTCACCAAGACAGGAACCACTACGCGCTCTCGTCCCACACTCTCGTATGGTCAAACAGAGCACCGTACAGAGTGAAATACTTATTAAACGGGAATACTAATGTATTGAATGAGTTACAAGCTATTAATACTAATAACAGTGTGATAGTATTTGATAAAAATAACTCCTTAATAATTTCACTCTGCTGGGATTGAACCTGGCCCTATCAGATACCGGCTGTAAGTGTTGACGACAACGCACGATGGACAAAAAAGAAGAGCGCGAGAAATGTTTCTGTAGTGAATATATCCCAACCATCTGCGTAATTTGCGTTAGTTGAGGTTTTGTTGATTTTAAAAACACCCCTCCTTGAATAGGGCTTTGCCCGTGAGCGGTGGTGATAACTGTAAAAAAAAAAAAAAAAAAAATAAAACAAAAAAGAAAAAACATGAATTTATTTGAAAACATTTTTACTTTAGGTTTTGAAGAAATAATGTTGGTTCATTTTATTTGATACATGAAAATAAGGGCTCTTCGATGTCAGAGCAATTTGAATGCTATCTTTGGGGTTCATCCAATTTTTTGGTACTGTTTATACGTTTATGATAATGGAAAATTCTTGTTCGTAAAGATAGGTTTTGCAAATGGCCACAGCATTTTTCACTTCCTCATGCGCAATTTTAAAAGACTTTGCACCTTTTCATATCCAAAAAAGCTGCCAGATATCTGGCTTATATGAGATTCAATGCGTTGGAGAGAAGCTCAAGAAGTGCCTCTGCCAGTGCTCCAAGCTCTTCTGGCTCATCAGCAAGCAATTTCACAGTTAATGGTATTCACACTACTGAGGTTACAGTAGGTTATCAAGCTCTGAAATGTAATGAGAGAGAATCACTTCCTGAGTTTGGTAAGATCCCCTCTCTATCTGGATTCTTGATTTCACCAAAATCAAGATCTTCACAACCTTCCAAGAACACAGTTAACTCTGGAGAAGCAGCGTGCTTGTTTTGTTATACTTTCTGGCTCCAATACACAGACGCTTTGATCCAAACACTTAAATCTTTTCTTTGGCCAAAATGCCACTGATATTTTAAATATCTTGATACTTTGAAAGAATAATATCTATGTCATTATTTGTGGTTGGGTCTGTCAAAGTTCTAACTAAATTGTGAATTTATTTATATAGATACAGTTTGTAATTGAGAGACTCGTGCATCTTCTTTGTTCAATGTTTTTTTGTAATAATTCATTGCTGTTCCTCAATAGTCAATTTAGATGTTCTAAACATTTTGTCTTGTATGGAATATACTGAGCATCAAACTGGGACCTGAAAAGATACTGAAACTGAAGTATACAAAGAATTACGAAATGAATTTTAATTTGGCTACTTTTAAGTTATTAATAATAATAATAATAATAATATATAATAATAATAATAATAATAATAATAATAATAATAATAATAATAATAATTAATAAATAAAAATAATATTATTATTATTATTATTATTAATTATTATTATTATTATTATTATTATTATTATCCCATTTTAAAGGAATAAATAAATACCATAATATTTTCAACTTCGTTTACTTGATATAAACCTTCATATGTAGTTGTTTTAGTACATTTTAAGAATCTATATTTCCTATCTCGGAAGAAGCAAGTTCAAAATTATTATAGCATTGTTAAGTAGAAACATTATACTGTGCAATAAAACGTATATTGAGGAAATTACAAATATATATATATATATATAATATATCCTATAGATCTCTAGATATATATAGTATTATAAATATATATATAGTACATATATATATTATATATATTTATTATATATAATATATGTATAATATATATATAGATACTAATTATACTATATATCTACAGATGGCGTAATCTCAAGATTTTTTTCCGCGGGGCCAGACAAAAATTGTTCTTATATATATACTGTATCTATATATATATATCTATATATATATTATATCTATAATATATATATTATATATATATATATAAAATAAATATATATCATATAATTTAACTTTGATTTAAATCCTAGACATACGGATATAACTTATATAATGCTTTAGTGTCCTGAAAATTTCGGGGGGGGGCCAGGCCCCTGGCCCCTGGCCCCCCCTGGATAGCCACATATATATTATTACATATTATATATATATAATATATAATACCTATATATATATTATTATATAGTATATATATATAATAATACTAGTTTTTAGCTTAATCTTCGTCTATATAATAGGCATCATAAGCTAATTTCATCCTGCTTGCATAGGCAGATTTTTCTGATTAATGCAAAAATTATATGATAGCGACACGTATGGAATATACATATATTTTCCAACGAACAAATGAAATCACAATTTATTTAAAGTTAGTTAAATAAAAATATCATCATTATTTAATTACTCTTCTGATATATTTCATAACGCAACTTCGTAGAAAAATTAATACTCATTTTTGCCAAAAAAAAAAAAAAAAAAAAAAAAAAAAAAAAAAAAAAAAAAAATAAATGTATCATAATTTTCACAATCTTGTCATTTAGTTTGCAATTGCCATAAATAAGATAAAGATTTCATCGAAACCTTCTGATTAGTATAATATAATTACAGATTTATTAAGTTGAAATGTGCTTCTGGGGTGACAACATCCTATGAGCTCCTTCCTGTAATTTCATAGTTAATTGGAATATATATATAATCAATATATAAATACATATATATTATTTCTTGACTGGAAAAATATCATTTGATTTATAATATACTGATTGATTAATATAATTTTTATCCTAAACCTTATCATATTCTTAGTAACCATGATAGCAGTGATATTAAAAATAATAAATACAACAAATATTAATAATAATAATTTAATTAATTAGTGATGGGACGATAAATCGGAACCAGCATCTAGAACCTAAAGAATCGTCATCTGAAATTTTTGGAATTTCTCAATCGGAATCGGAAATAATAATAATAATAATAAAAATAATAATAATAATAATAATAATTAACGATAATGTTGTTTTTAATTACCTCTCAAAATTAAAACGTGGACATTTTATGTTATTATTATTAGGGAATGATTTTATTTTTTTTTGGAGACTCATTATTAAGGTGAGTTTGGTTAAGAAATCTGCGGAGCATTTAATTTTTTTTCGTTAGCCTCCAACTCCATCATTTTAAAATTAATTGCTCCAACTCCGCCTCAACACTGGTCTACCCAGATGATATTTACTTTGTTTAAAGAACTTTTTATTTGTATATATTTAATTTTGTGTATATATATTAAAAAAAAAATTGTTTTCGACTTTTTGTCAAATCTATTAGCCTTTAGCCTACGCTTTTACTGACCTATTAATTTATTTTATTTTTTATTTTTATTTTGTGCATTTTTTTTTGAAAGAACAATTATTACAAGTATCTACCTCCATCGCTTTTTTTAAAGAGCCACATAAATATTAAAAAAAAAAAAAATTCTCCAGTTTGTCAGCAGCTTTCAATTTTTTTGTGTGTGTGACTGTATGTGTGTATAAGTGTGTGTAAATACTAATAGACATATTTCGGAGGACATAATTGGCAATTTCGGAACCTTTGAAAGAATTTTTTGTACATAATTTATATTCTTAAGAGTTTTTTTTTTGTTCCTGTTCAAAAGCAACATTTTATGGTCGTATAAAGATATTATTTTATAAGCAGTCACATTAATCGTACACACACACACACACACACACACACACACACACATTATATATATATATATATATATGATATATATATATAATATAATATATATATATAATAATAATATTATATATACTATATATATATACTACATACATACAATATATTATATAGTATATATATATATATATATAATATTAAAGATAAGTATTATTTTTTTATTTATTTTTTTTTTAAATTTAAATGTTAAGGTTACAGTACAGCTCATTTTTAATGACTTAGTTTTTGATGTTTTATGAGGAAAAGTATTTCAGTATTTGGTTGCAAGATAGTAGTCCAAATTTTCAGTTAGTCCTCAAAGTGGTATCCATCGTTCTAGACCTTAACGTTTTTTTTTTGTTTTGGGTGAGGTAAGAGAATGTGAATTCACAACGAGTAGTAGTTGAGAAGGGAGAAGGAGGAGTCATCATACATGTTTCCGTAGATGCGTGTGTGTGTTCTATTGCAGTTTGCAATGTATCAATGGTATTAAACTTTAGTATTTTTAAAAGGTTCACTAGAATATGAGAGTGAAAATTATATTGGATTTTAAAAACGTATTTTTCATAAAATTAAAAATTTTATGAAAGTTTAGAAATCATTCAGGATGCAACATGCAGCCCTAATGTCGCAGATTCCCCCACCCCTACATTAACACCATGTGCGTTCAAGTATTCTTTCGTCTCTTGAAGAAATCTAAATGATGTGAATAGACATTTTAGTTTAACCCTAGAATGCAGACATGGTTTTTTCGAAACGCACTTACAGACATGGGGTCAAATTCACCCCAAGTGGGAAAATATACAGTAAAATCTATGGAATATTTAATTTAATAATTTTTACTAACAGAATCTCTTGTTTAATGATAAATCATGATGACAATAGCAAAAAAAAAAAAAAAAAAAAAAAAAAATCATGGAAATAAAATAAAGAAAATTTACAACATGAAGAAAAAAAATCGTAAAAAAAAAATTCTGACGTTTTTTGAAAAATGAAACAATTTTCCTGTTTTAGTTGAAGGTTTATGGTTCACTTTTACTTGAAGTTTGAAGATTCATTGCAAAACAAGCGGAAGACACCTAGTTTCTTGAAATGAAAAACTGTGTCCATTTTTTTTTTGGCCTTTTAGGTGTGTTGGACTAGGTTTGCTGAGCACCGAATTTTACTCACAGCACCGCACTAAAAGCTTATTAATCGCACCCCGCACTTCACCTCACCCCAATGCCATTTGTGCGCACCAAGGATTGACCGAACACCATACACACACGCACCGCACCGCACCGCAGCACACCGCCAGCTCTATATTTAAAAATTGCCCCTCACCGGTACACTGGGAT
>JABUQX010065919.1:0-40000 GCA_015478945.1 Trachelipus rathkii | reverse complement strand
ACATGAAAGTGAACTTTATTGAAAATTTGTGAGAAATACAAAAAAAAAATTTTATAACCAATGTTAAAGGTAGGAATTAATTATGTGATTGTTGTAATTTCGGTATATAAGTTTGAGACGAATTTTGTTTTAGAATATAATTGAAAAAAAAACTTTTATTTGAAAGTAATAGGAAAAATATATGACTGAAGCTGGGGTTTGTCAGGACTTATTTATTGGGAAAGCAGTTAATTAAACAATGTTAAAAAGAGGATCTATTTTGAGCATAGACATTAAAAATGGTAGTGGACAAAATATTATCTCTAATTATTTATTTATTTATCAAGGATTTAATAGGCATTGATTTAGACTCGAGGACAAATAGAAAAAAATGTACTGGAAGATTGAAAAAACATTTAGCTGATCTTTCACTGCAAGTTGGTCTTCCCACTGACGCATTAGCTCAATATTCTCAGGCTGTGGATATTCTTCGAGGGTGCAACGATTGGTTATGGTTAGCAGGTAATGCTTTGTCATCTTGTACACTTATTTCTTTTACTTTTAATACCTATTAACTATTAATTGGCATTACTTTGATTGCTAAATTATTTCATTATTAGCGTGCTACGAAGGACTTTGTTCTACCTCTGTTATGTTGTTATATCCCCATCTTTTTCGGAATAATGTGCTACAAAGATACTCAAGTTTAGGAGTTGGTGGAAGTGACAGTTGCCCGGGCACAAAAATAAATCCCAATAAAGTGCGTAGTAATCCATCAAGCAATTCAAATTCTCTCCCAGTGGGTTTAGATCCTTCTCTCCCGAAGCAAACATCGAAGTTTTGCCTGTCTCCTGACGATATTGTGGAAAAGTACAAAGAGGCCATTGTTCATTACAGTAAGGTAGGTCTTATTTCGCAATGGAAGTAGTTAAGTAAATAATTAATGAATCTTCTGTATTGTTTTAACATTTTTCACTTTCTTATCCTTGAGTAGAGGACTTATTAAATGTATCTCCCTTAGTACCGCAATGCTGGAGTCATCGAAACTGAAGCAAGCATCAAAGCTGTTCATGTATTGATTGAACAGAAACGGTATCTCTTAGCAGCAGAGTTTCTTTCAAATGTTGTGTTTATAAACCTTCAACTCTCTGATGAAGAGAAGGTAAGTTTAAGATACTTAGGATTCATTATATTAAAACGCGATAAAATAATTGAGCGTTAAAATGTACGTCTTAAAATTTATAACTAAATAAAGATGAACTTGTCTTGTATATAAAGTAAATTTTAATATTTGTGGATTATAAGACTTGTATGCTTGTATGTACAATAGGGGACATTGCCAATTCACTCAATATTTCTTGATAATATATATACTATATATATTTATATATATATATATATATTATATATATATATTAATATATATGATATATATATTATATATATATATATAATATATATATATATATATATATATATATATATATATATATATATATATATATATTATTAATATTATTATTATTATTATTTATTATTATTATTATTTGCGTAGCATTCACCCGGAAACAGAAAGTAATAGAACATCATGAAAGAAGTCGAAAAGAAAGCTCCCCCCCCCCCCCTTTAAAGTGAGAACTCGTCGCAGACAGAAAAATCCACCCTAGGGCTTTACGAAACTGAGGCCGACCCCTGGGCAAAGTCCACAACCATACCCCCTCCACCTCCATCACAAAACCCCACCATTCAATCCTATTATGAACCTCTCTTATCGCCTCTGCCAAACTCATTCCTTAACTTACTCAATCCACTTTTTCTTCGGTTTCCCAGCCTGTCGATTTCCAGCACACTTACTACAATACATTTGCTTAACCAACCGACTCTTATCCAACCTTTCCATATGTTCAAACCACCGCAATGTACTCTCGTTTATCGTTTATTCTCTCATTTACGCCTTTTTTCACACCACACAATTTCCCAATGTGCTCATTCCTCATTTTATCAATTCTTTTCACACTAAGACGCCCCTACTAGATTATCCATCTGAACACATTGTACCTTAGATCTATACTTCTTATTCGATACCACAGTTTCACTACTATGCATTAATACTGGTAGCAACATACCCTCTTGCATAAGCCTACCATAGATTTAATTGTACTATCCACCTTCCTACTATTCATAACTTTCCTATTACTCTCTTCATTATCCTTTCCCTTTTCATCCAACATATTAACCTAAATATTTAAACTCATTTACTTGTTCCAATTGCTTATCATCCAACATGATTTCATAACGTGGATTCTCCTCATCCACTATCATCACCTTACTCTTATCTTCATTTACTTTCAAACCCCTCCTTTTATGCACCCTACCAAACCCCTCAACCAATCCTCTCAAACTTTCTTCAGATTCCTCTCTCAAAACCAAATCAGCGTACATTAAGCAAGACACACCCTACACTCTCTTCCATTCTCCATCAGTCTTACAACCCCTCCTATCACTACTAATTCTTTTAACGCTCCTTCCAATAGACAAATTAAATGGCTATGGAGACATTATATATATTTATATATAAAAAAAAACTTCCTTTTAATGTGCTTTATCCCCTTTTCAGAGGATAACACGGGGGGACTACAGAAAATCTAACTTTAAGGCCGGCTATCCCAAACCAGCTCCACCAACGTGTTCGCAGCTAAGTTTAAATTCTTGTGCCCCAGGAAGATAAAACTCCAACTGCTACGCGGAGGATTGAACCACCGTCCTCTCGCTGAGAGTTGGCGAGTCAACCTCCTACGCCATGAGGCGTTCATATATATATATATATATATTTATATATATATATATATATATATATATATATATATATATATAATATATATATATATATATAAAAATATATATAAATATAAGAATTATATATTATATATATAATATATATATATATTATAACTTTTTATATCAACGTGTTTGATTAGTTACTAAGAGTTTAAATAACCAATCAAATTAAGTAAAATTCTTTTTATTAATGTAAGGGAATAGGCAATGTCCCCGACTGTATCTTTCAATTTTCATTATTTAATTTTATTTCAACTTAACTTCTCTTCTTTCAGATAATTAGATTCAATGCACTTTCTGATATGTACAATCAAATTGGCTTTCATAGAAAGGCTGCTTTTTTTCGCCGGGTTGCTGCGATGAGGTGTGTCGCTCCTCAGAATCAAGATCCAGATTGGTGTCAGTGTTACAAACTTCTATTGCTCACTCTAGATGGATATCGGTTATCTCTAGATCCTGCCCTCTTTCTTAAAGGTGAGTATGTAAAAAATAACCTTGGTGGATCGAAATTACGTAAGATAATTTGTTCTTTTATTATAGGCCGATCTTTACCGTTCTTTTTGTTTTTAAATGTAAATATTTTATATACTTTGGTAGAATCTTAAAGATTACACAATTTTTTACATGTTACATTCTCTTTATTACATTGTTGGTCATGCATCTATAAATTTGAATGGAATGTCTGAAAAATATCACTCCGTACATCATTAAAAAATATATGATTGCCTAAAATAATACAATATTAGAACATTAAAATATTGATTGTCTTACATTTTATTTATAGAAGGAAGGCCGGGGTGGCCTGCTTTACAAATCCAGATTTTGCAGGAGTTAGTAGGAACTTCAAGGCGAATGGGAGAGCATGGATTGTGTACTCGCCATCAAGCTTTCCTGCTTTCAGCAATGTTACCTTACTTCAGTCTTCAAGAAAAGCATGACAACTTCAAGATGTTGGAGTCAGTCAGTTCCAAATGTGGTTCAGGGCCTTCTCCTCTTGTTGTTGCTGATAGTTCTTTTATTATCCCACCTGTTAATTTTCCTAATATACCCTTATGCAGGTAAAGAAAGATAATTAATAATAATTATTTAAAATTATTATTTTTGTTTTTAAGTTTGACAATTTATTTTTAATATAGATATTATGATGATTATTATTAAGGAAATAATATATAGACTGGAGTAATTAAAATTAAGAATATAGTGATTTGGATTTTTAAAAAAATCTGCTTATTTAAATTTTTTGTTCAATTCTTAAAAAAATTATTTTAATCTGTTTTTCCTAAAGGTACGTTAAAGTAATGCCTCCTCCTAAAGAAAGACAAGTAGAACTTAGAGACGAATGCCTAGTAGAAGATCCTGGTCCGTTCATTTTTTCTCCTTTTCAGTCCATTATAACTACCAGTAAAGTTGCTGGAAAAATTGGTAAGTTAGTTTTGTAGCTTTGTTTTGCAATTACTATAGAAAACACTTTTGATTCGATTTATGTCGACAAATTTCACAATTCGATCATTATTCATTTATTTAATATTTGTTTATTTTTTTAATATTATTATTATTATTATTATTATTATATTATTATTATTATTTTATTATTATTATTATATTATTATTTATTATTATTATTAATTTTATAGACTGTGAATGGGTTGAAGGAGATATTTGCGAAGTCACGTTTGCCTTTGTTAATCCAATGTATGTTCAGTTGAAACTTAATAATATGGTGAGTAATAATTTATTTATATTTTGACCACATTTAAAAAGTTTGCTTCATAATTAGTCTAAAGACTTCATGTGTGTTATTTTTTAAGACTTTATACTTGTAGTTTTTTACTCCAAATCAAGTAGACAACCAACTCTTGTAAAGAATGCAAGAAGATTTAGATAAGTCTGATGTACTTTTCTTGTCATCGAGCACATATATTTTCTTTTAAGTATGATTTTTGGGAAAATCATGTTAAAAACCTTTACTAACACCAAACATTCTAAAGACAATTTGACCACATTTATTACATTTTTTTCACCGGCAACAGGATTTCAATAACGTTCTTAGCCTTAATATTAATTTGCAAACTTCCACATAATCATACTAAAGATGGCTGAAATCTATTCTTAGGTTTACTTATACTTTTGTTGTTACCTAAAATGTCTAAAATTGGTATATTTTTTTAATTTAGTCAGTCTGTGAAATGTAAAAATGTAAATCGTAAATCTTAAAAGAAAAAAATAATAATAATAATAATAGTGACGAAAAAACAGTGGTAATGATAACTAAAGGACCAGCTAGTAAATGTTTGTAACAGTAACAACTGCAAGCAATTATTATTTAAAATAACTTGCTATAGTTGTTTAAATCCCAAAGATTATGTAAATGTCATTGAGAAATTGGTGGTATTTTATTTATTAATGGTGAATGCATGATGAATATTGACCAACATGAGAAAAAACATAGTATACAAAATTATGAAATATCTTTAAACGAGGCTGAATGAACTTTCAGAATTGAAAGTGGTATATTTTAAATATATAATATATTGTATATATATAAATATATATTATATATATATATAATTTATATATATATATATATATATTATATATATATATATATAATATAATATATATATATATTTCTTTCTTCTTTCTTCTTTATTCACCTCTTTCCCAAGACTGGGAGTAAGGTGTGCGCTACAAGCACCGGAAAAGAAAAAGTAGTAGGAGAATATGACAAATGTCGAAAAAGAAAGCCAAGCCTTACCGCCCCTCTGTACCGATTTAATTATGAGAACTCGTCACAGACAGAAAACCACCCTAGAGCTTCACTGGACCCCGACGGACCCTCACTATTGGTAAATCGTCAATGTAAGGGTTCACCCCTTGGCCCAGGTGGGCCACAACCATGCCCCCATACAAAACCCCCGCCACTCTCTCCCTATCCATGCACCCTTACTTCTCGTCCTCTGGCCAACTCACATTTCTCCCTTCAGACATTCGTTTACTGCCTTCAATCCACTTTCTCTTCGGTCTTCCAGCCGGTCGGTTCCCAAAACACATCACCACTATACAATCCGCTTAACCAACCGCTATCATTCATCCTTTCCACAATTGACCAAACCAATCTCAACATACTTTCATTTATTCTCTCATTTATACCTTTATTCATACATAACCACTCTCTAATACGTCCATTTCCTCTGCTTTATCAATTCTTCTCACACCTAGCCCAACCCTAAGATTGTCCATCTGGAACACATTGAAACTTTAGATCTATACTTTCTTATCCAGACCATAGTCTCACTACCATACAAATATAACACAGGTAACAACATTACCCTCATGTAAGAACCCTACACACTCAAGACTTAGTCCCTTGCATTCACCAACGGATTTAATTGCAACCAGCCACCTTCCTGCCATTCACAACTTTCCTACTACCACTCTGCATCATCCGTTCCCTTCTCATCCAACACATTACCCTAAATATTTTAAACTCAGACACTTGTTCTAGCTGCTCACCATCTAACATAACTTCACACTGAGGAGTGTCCTCACTCACAACCATAACCTTACTCTTATCCACGTTTAATTTCAAGCCCCTCCTTTTACACACCCTGCCAAATCTCTCTACCAATCCTCTCAAACTCTCTTCAGATTCGCCACACAGAGCCAAATCATCCGCATATAATAGGTAGGGCACCCTCCACTCATCTCCATTCTCCACCATTCTAACACCATTTCCTGCCATCCCCACCTCGAATTCTTTCATAACCCCTCCATATACAAATTGAATAACCAAGGAGACATAACAGCAACCTGTCTTACTCCGCTATTAATCCTTAAAAACCAATCACCATTGACACCATTTATTCTTACACACGCTTCACTATCGTCATACATACTTTTGATTCCATTCAGAAGCCTACCACCAACACCATATATCACTAACACCTGCCATAACGCTTCCCTATTAACTCTATCATACGCCTGTTGCAAATCCATAAAACCTAAATACAATTTATTCTTCTTCTCCCTCATTTTCTCAATCATTTGTTTCAATGTAAAGATTTGATCCACACATCCTCTACCACTCCTAAACGCACCTTGTTCTTCACCAAATCAGTTCTTCAGTCACTCGGAGCGACGTGTTCTTTCGACCAAAATACCACATATACCTTCCCTACAACACTCATAAACTTATTCCCCTAATTTCTACAGTTCCCCCTTCTCTCTTACCCTTATATAAAGGGTACTATTACCGCTCTCCTCCAATCCCTTGAACTATACCTCATTAAACGCTTTATTACACAACTTCCAAATCCAATCAATCAGCATCTCGCCTCCGTCTTGATCATTTCACCAGTAATTTCACTATACCTGCAGATTCTAAGTTACCATTCTTCAACTTTCACTCTACCATTACCTCCTCCTTACTAATAACCTATCCCCAAAATAACCTATTCTTTCTTCACCCATCCAAACCCACACACATTTCACTATCACCTCTTCATTACTGTTAATATTGTGCAGATTCTCGAAGTTTCTTTCCACACTCCTCTCACACCTACTTCATCAGTTACAAAGCACCATCCCTATTATATATATATATAAGATGTCCCTTTATTCTCATTTCTTAACCTTTCGCGCGTCCTTCCAGGAAGAGCTTCCTATTCCCTTGTAAAGTCCCATTCATCCTCCGTCCAAACTTCATTTACCTCTGTTTTCTCCTACGTATCCACCTTTTTAGTATTTCTTTTTTCCTCCTTATATAATCCAAGCATCTTTCTTTTGAGTCTTTCATCATTTGCTTTTAGTACATTCAACCACGCTTCTTTTTTACTTTAACCGCTTTCATCACCTCTTCATTCCACCATTCGCTGTTAACATTCTTACTTCCTACTTTTAGCACATCCACATACTTCCTTTGCACTACTAACAATTGCTTCCTTCATTTGCCCCAGATTTGTTCGTATCAACTGTTCAACATTCAACGCTCTTACATACTGTATCCTTATTATCTTGCTTCACTTAACTTCTCACTCTTAATTTTACCTACTTCCTTTCGTAACACTTCCCTCTCCATCCAAGCCCCCACTAACTTTAATTTACACAGAACAACATTAATGATCCGATAATCCAATTTCTTAAACCCTAACTGATTTAACATCCAACACATACCTCAACATCTCCTTCATTCACCAACACTAAATCAATCATTACTTCACTTCGGATTACCATCTCTACTACAGCCAACTCTAGCATAACTTATGGTACTCTTGTTGTTTTAAAGAAAGTATTACTTACACACATACCTCTCTCTTCCCCAAGAAATCAATCACCTTCCTACCATTCTCATTTCTCCCGCCACCAAAGCCACCTTTATACCATCCCTTTTTGATCACCTATCCAACATTCAGGTCCCCAAAACTATCAATCTGAAGGCTCCTACTCACCCCATCCAGAACATCAATTCAGAATTATCCCAAAAAATCGACTCTCTTCAACGTTTTCCCTCAGTGGACCAATATGTCACAACCAACACATACCTTTGACCTTTTCAAACTTAAATTTAACCATAGAATTCTAGGACTCACAATCAAAGTCTACCAAGCTTCATACCAAGGTCACTCATCAAAATTGCAACTCCTTCTCTTCCTCTCTCATTCTCTTCCCACACCAGCACGCACACATTTCACATCATACCACTTAATTTCACCTTTTCCTTTCATCTTTGTTTCAGTCACAGCGAGCAAATCAAATTTGCCCTTTCTAAATACATCCATCACCTCTCTCCTCTTCTCCTCAACATTTATTCCTCTGACATTCCATGTACCCATACAATTCATACAGTTTCCCGAAAGATAGAAGGCCGCTTGTACGGCGATCCCGACCTTTCTCCGAGGCCTAGCATTAGCATTCCTGGCAAGAAAAAGATGGTAGTAGCAGCCAAACCCAAAACTATCACCGTCCCTTAGTCGGCTCCTACGACACGCAGGACATACGATGGGGCAATTCTTTCTCCCCCACAACACAGGGATATGAGTAGTAAGGATGTCCTGTGATAAGAGGGTGGATTGAAGAATGGAAAATTTATGAAAAATGAGGGGAAAGAAAGAAGGTTGAAAGAAAGTGCATGTGGTAAATGCTAATGCACAAATGCATAACAAATGCACATACACGTGCTGGGGGTCGGAGGGTTCACACAAAAGACCCATCTGCATTTGTTCTCACAAGTTATTGCCATGCCAAGTTTAACAAGAACATAACACCACTATGAGAATCAAATACACCCTTCCGGTGTTTATATATATATATATATATTATATATATTATATATATATATATATATATATATATATATATATATAATATATATATATTATATATATATAATATTTACTAGTTTCCCTCAACTTTGCATATAAACTGCATATTTATAATGAAGTATATACAAAAAAAATTAAACGTCGAAAAAAGGCTTTATACGCTTTTATTGGGTTGCAATTGTGCGAGCATCCTGCGAGTCGTTCCTTCTTACTTCTGTTCATTCAATGATCTACTTCACCCATCTACTCTTGCGCCTGTGACTCTACCTTACGTTACTTTTTATTTTAGTATGCTAGGAGGGCTGCCTTAAGAGCTTTCTTCATCTTTATTTTTATTTTCGAAGAGAAAAATGGTTGTATTTGGTTCTCAAACTCCGTTCTTTTTCTCTATATGCGTGTATTTATAAAACCCAATTCTTCACACAACAATAACAACTTCGGAAATATCAAACTAAAAACGTTTCTCTATCCAATAAAATACCTTGAATTTACTTTCTTGTGGTCTATTTTTTTATAGAATGACGTCTGATCCCTCAACTAAGCAGCTTTCTAATAACACAAATTTTCTGAGGCACTTTCAGAACTACTTCACACAATCCTAATTGCTTGCTTTTTTTTTTTTGCTAAGTGGTGTCATCCGTCCTTGTCTGAACTATGCTTCACACATCTGTGGTGCTTTTCTTGAAGGGTTGGACTCGAGGGTTTTTCACTTCATGAACTCTTTTGCTCGCTTACTATTTAGCCTCTCTTCTTCCTACAAACTCACTATTACATCAGAACCCGTTCTTCTGAACTCTTCAGCCACATACCTCCTACTGGTGTACATACTTTTTTGGCGGAGTCTGAAGCTCATCCATCCGATCTATAAACTATGTAAGAAAAAAGTAGAGACTTTTTACTTATTTAGTTTCAAGCTCCGTCCTTCGGGACCCAATTTGTTTGTTTCCATTCGCTGTTAGGCATCATGAACATGTTTATGTACAGGACCCACCACGGCCCACATGGAAGCGGCTACACTGGGTTGAATAATCAACTCCATGGGTGGGTCCTGGCTCATGCTTATTTTATATGTCGTAAAAGAAAATTTAGATGGTGAAATAAATATTCAGTCAAAAAAATAATAAAAGAATTGTACATAGTCCTAATGTTACATCACAAAATTAAATGTTGTTAAGAATGTTTAGTTCTTGGAGATAAGAGAGAGTTACTATCAAAGTGAGAGGATTCAGACAAGATATGGGATAACCTTTAAGAACAAGCAATGGACCATAGAATAGGAAAATGACGACAGGGAATGGAGTCCAGTTGAGGGCAATCAATGAAGATATGGTGAACAGATAGCAAGGCCTGGCGACGGCAAAATTTGCAAATGGGGAGTGGGGAGGTCCCGTTACACGTAGTGGCTGTGAGTGATGTTGGTGTGGCCAATGCGGAGGCGTGCAAGTATCACCAAGTGCAATCGCTCCGTCGGGTGAGAGGAACCACTTCACTATATGTTTCGGCTTTACAACGTTTCTAAGTTTCGCCCCTCGCTGATCACTCGCCCAGCATTCCTGCAAGTAAGACCGGAAGCCTTGTTGGAGAGCAAGATAATGATCAGTTGATGGGAGTCGACCTTGTCGAATGGGAGGTACCTAGAACAGCTCCGGAAAGAGGAGGCGCCATTCTGGCCTCTCTGCCCGCGATTTTATTGCCAGTTACCCCTATGTGAGAGGGGATCCAACGTAGTGAAATTTGTTTCTTGCGAGAGTGGAGCAGCCGAAGAAATTGTTGTACAACGGATAACATTGTGTATTTTAGAAGTAGGGCTTTGAGCGCCTTGGAGGGCGCTGAGCAAATCCTGAATAAAGACATGAGTGGTCTTGGTTAAGTAATAAAATTCGAGAAAGAGCAAATCGTCACTAGCCATTAATCTGCAGGAAAAATTGAAGGAGGAGGGTAGTGGGAGGTTGTGGTCAGGGAAGAGCAGACGCACCCACACTGTCCCCTGTTTTGAGCTCTTCAGTAAACACTGGAGTAAATCCACCGTGAACTGCGGAATGTGATAAGAATGATGCCTTTAATAAGGCAGCGGAGTGGCTAAATTTAGAGAGAGAGAGAGGGGTCAGGACCAAGCAGATGGTGGGAGCAGGGAATAGCCTAGGTATATATCCTTCATTATAAGAGAATGGCACCATGTTTTGCAAAGGGATGTTGAGGAAGTTAAGGATGGCAGTAAGGAGGATGTTCTGAGGTATCTCCCGCAGAATCATGTGCAGAAGCAGAACGATATTGGGGTGGGTCTCTGAAAGCGAAGATAACTTGTGCACATGATGTATCCCCTTCGAAGAGAGAGTGGCAACCCATCGGATTCGACTTCAAGGCTCACCCGGGGGGACGATCAGAAGGCTGCAGTGGAAACACAGATCGCCTCATTTTGAATGGGATCTAACAGGTGTAGTAGAGTTGGGGAGCTCTGACCATATACTAACCAGCCATAGTCCAGCTTCGATCGGGTCAGGGTGACGTGGAGACCTAAAAAGGACTTGTGATCAGCACTCGAAGAATTTGAGGCGAGATAATGCAATAGGTCAAGACGCAATGACAAGTCGTTTTCAGGAGTTTAATGTGCAGTGAGTATGTTAAGTGGTCATGTAGAATGAGTCCTAGAAAGTTGACTTGTGAAGTTACAGGAATGGGCGAACCATATAAGGTTAGGCTCGCGGGAGGAAGGTGGCGGGTTGCGATTGAGTTGCGATTTTTCCTAAAAATTACTTCTGAGGTTTTTGTGGGTGAGAAATGGAAGCCATGGGAATTACCCCATTGTGAAATATTCTCAATAGCCGGTTGAAGTGCGTTACAAGAAATTAGCCTGGTACTGGCTATATAGTATATATAGCTCAAGGTCATCAACATAGAGAAAAATATACCGTCGCTGGGATAGAAGTAACTATGTTTGAATCCGAGAAGAAATAGTAATACGCTTAGAATACTGCCCTGCGGAACACCATCCAGAGTAAAGTGGCGTGATAGAACAGAAGAGCACCGAACCTACATGGATCTATTTGACAGAAGGCATTTAATGAAAAGGGAGCTGTCCTCGGAAACGGAGTGAATAGATTTTAAGGAGAACCCCAGTTCTCCACGTTGTGTCATTAGCTTCTCAAGGTCAAAAAAAAAAAAAAAAAAAAGAACCATCCCACCAGTTGAGAAGGCTTCCCGGATCTCATGGTCCAGTTTTCACAAGGGATCTGTGGTCGAACGATGTTTGCGAAAACCAAACTGGAAGTTTGAAAAAGCCTTGCGACTCTCCAGAACAGGGAGAATGTGGCCTGAAACCATTTTCTCCACTTAATTTACAGAGTATAACAGTCGTCAGCGAAATTGGGTCTTGTGAATTGTCCACGCTTTAACTCGGATCTTTCCCAAGTTTTGGGAATAGGGACTTACAAAAAAACGCGATAGTCCAAATTAGATCGGTAAAAAGAGTAATCGATTAGGATTCGTTATATACAGGATACAGCCAACAACGCTGATACAGCAGGGGTGAATTATGACGGAGTATTATGTACGAAATCATGTTCGCCAGTGCAGTTTGATACTCTGCAAGTGTAAAAAGACGGTTATAGGTATGATCTTCCCCTTTCGCTGTTGAAAAGTCCTGGAGGTCCAGTGTTATCTCTCAATTTTTGAAAGGCGTCAGAGATAGCGGAAAGGAGAAGCTCAGAGTGGCTTAGCCAAAACTAAAAAATCCCATAATGGCATCTCGCAACAGCTGCTGGAGCAGAGGTCCTATCGGTTATATCAGGAACCTACGGAGGACTGTGGGTCGAGGAATTGTTTTGGAGCGGCAAGATATTTTTGTGCAACTTCCAACTAGAAAAAAGGGAATTGGGAGTTGGACAGTTGAAGTCATAAGTCTCGACGAAGTAGTGTACGTGTTCTGGCAATAGCTTATTTCGACGACTATCTCTCCTCAGTGCTTTAAAAGATATCATGTTTGAGATGGTGCGGTCCCCTTTTCTATCTACCTCCAGAGTTCTCTTTCTTCTCCCGTGTAAGCATTGTGCACAGCTCTTGGAATCACCAAGGGGTTCGCCCGAACGGCGTACCTGCGGAAGATTTCGCATGAATGCCTTTACGATGCTGTTATAGATAAAATTGTGGAAGAAGCTCTAAAGGCTTTCATCCAACAGTTCACGGAAACCTCTAGATTGAAGAAGAAGTGGGATTATCTATAGCCTGGATTAAAAGGGTGAATCCACTCCGTCGGTCATATTCGATCAACTGGAATTGGGTTTTACAATTGGCTCGGTGCAAGCTTCATTTTAATGGCTATTTGGTAATGGTGCACTGCCGTATAAGTAACAAAGCTGGGCCAGGGGAAAAAAACAAGAAAAACACAAAAGCGATCCATAGAGAATGCGGATGCAAAAGAAAGATCCGTCCAGTACAGAAGAACATTGTGATGCATTTAAACGTGATATATTTAGGAGAGTCCTGATGTTAAGCATCTCGGGGAAATATAGGGGCAGGGGTATCATACAAGGATCTTAAGACTTAGACGAGGTGACAAATGTTGCCCCAATAGAGGGTGACGAAGATTGAAGTCCTCTCCCAGTATAACAACTGGAGTAGGGGGAGCTGCTTAAAAGGTCGGCTTAAGTCAGTCTTAGTAAAGTCACTACTTGGAGCCAAGTAAGATTGAATAGATAGTGAGATCGATGGACAAATGGATACTTGCTGCCCCACTGTATGAGGTCTAGTTCGAAGAAGGGCTGGAGCATAGGGGATAGACTTAATGATGAAACATATATATATATAAGACCTCCTCTTATTGTCAGTCCACATAGAAAGTTAGCGGCGATTTATATTCCGCCGGTTTGGAAGAAGTCGTGATAACATAGTTGAAGTCCTTGCAAATCACATGCACTTTGGGCTTACGTATGTCATTTAGTTGAAACAAGTTTCATCAAACATCGTTAGAGTAGTGAGCCACGACAGTGTCCATTGAAAGGAAGGTGGCCATGCTATTCTTATAAAATATTATAAGGGATAGTCTTTTGAGACAAATTGATCTCTGTTGTAGCTAGAGTTAATATTGAAGTCGTGGTACAGATGAGGATGAAAGCTTGACAGGACGTGGGTCCCAAACGAGGAGGAGCACATAAATCCCTGGTCGGTAAGAAAATAGTGCGTACAACCGTTTTTTTGATCTTTTTTTTATTTTTTTTTTTTTTTTTTTGGGGGGGGGGAACTACGTTTATCTGTGGAGTATTGATTTAGAAAGCTTCGCACAATGGAAATGATCGAAGTAAGCTTGAGTTTCAACCAGGTCATGTGTCATTTATGTGGATCCTTGGTGGTCTGTTTGGAAGAGCAACCAGGGTGCTCATGTTTGGGAATGGGAGTGATATCAGTGTATCTGCCAAGGAAGCAGATTCAGAAACGTTTGAGAACATGGGCTGTTTCCATGGAAATGGTAGAGGAAGGTGTTACCGGAAAAATTGTCATCTTTTTGAGAGAGTTGTTGGAGTGACTGATTTGGAGATCCGTTGAGGTTACAGAAAGTTCTGATGTTGGAGACTTTGTCTGTGAGTCATTAGGTGGGTTATGTTGGAGACCTACATTTGAATAAGATGTAAGATTTCCTGTCCCTTTCATGCTGCCATACAGATCCAGAACGCTAGAGCTTTTGCGGTCGTCATTCACCGTATTCCTCGGAAGGGGCAGGAAGCATTAAGAAGGAGAGTGGGTCGTTAGCATCAAGCTCTTATGTTGGGAATTATAATCCCATTTTGGCCTGTGATTACATTTGATCGGGTGCATGGGCTCCTGAGATCTATGAACGCTCTAGGAAGGCGGGTGGCCCGGATGGCATTCCTCTCCGAGTTCTTGAGGGATGATGTGCTGTTACGTGCGTGACCCCGCCCCTCCGTTCACTATATTCTTCTGCATGGCTCATACTAGCACTTTCCCTTCAGTGTTGGTAGAAGCACGCACATGTCCAACCTGTAATTCCGAAAAAGGAAGCGCTCTGATCCTTCCTTCAAACTATCGCCTATAGCTCTCATTGTATTCTAATCTAAGATCTTTGAAACACTTCGGTAAAGCTTCTCACTCTCTTAGACCATCTGAGAATTCATTTCTCTTCTTTCCTATCACCAGGATACGCATTTCGGCGTTCAAGGTCACTGGCGATATTTCCTATTTAACCGATTTATGCGTTTTTCAGGCTCTCTAGGAAATCTACGGGAGGACCTTAGCGTTGGCTGGCCTCTACATATCCAAAGCATTTGATCGGCGGTTATGGCACGCGTCACTGCTCTCCAAACTCCCCTCCTTTGGGTTTCCACCTATCTTCTTGCTATACTTATGTCTAGCTTCTTTTCAAGTCGCTCAATATCGGCTGTGGTTGATGGAGCGACTCTTCTTCTTTCTGTCAATAGTGTGTTCCTCAGGGTTCGGTCTTATCTCCTACTTTAATCTTACTTTTCATTAATGATTTCTCACCTGCACATGTTCACTTACTCGCTTCTATGCCGATGACTCGACCCTTCCATCTTTCAATTCATTTCAATCCTGCTCCTTCTTTTACTTCTAGAATTTGCCTCTCGTCTTTAATTTTTCCGATCTATTCTCGCTGATCGGATAGGAATTTCCGATTGGGTCGTCTCAACCTTGTGAAATATCATTTCTTAAAAAATAATATTCTTCAAATCTCCCTCTCTAAACAACCTTCTTAACCTTCCTATATCTTTCGACGGTTCTCTTTCGTCTCTCCTGTTGACAATATAAACATCCTTGGCCTTAATAAACCAAAAAATGTCTTGGAAACCCCACATTCACAACGGGTTGCTAGGGCGGCTTCAAACAGAAACTGGGAGCTTCTGTTTAGGGACGCGAGGACCTTCTTTTTCCATCTTCAGTACTCCAGCTATACAAGGGTCTTCATCCGCCCTTGTATGAGTACTGCTCACTAATCTGGGGGGGGCTCTGGTTTCACCCCGGCTTTTTGGGACAGGGTCGAGTCAAAAGCCAAAAGGCTTAAAACTGTCCTGTACTTCCAGTTCACTTGACCCTATATCTTTGCGGCGCGATGTTGGTGCTTTATCTCTTTTCTATAGGTACCACAGCGGCAGGTTGTTCGAGGAACTTACCACTCGGTACCACCACCTTCACGACGCCCCCGTAGCACAAGGGGTGCTGTGTTCTGCGCATGAGTTTTGTGTGGATTTCTTGGTAATCCTATACTTAGTTCCGCTTGCGTGCTTCCTTCTTTCCTGCCCACCTCTGTTCTGTGGAATTCTCTTCCATCTGTGTTCCCTGCTGAATTTAATCTCCCTCACTTTAAAGCCTGCGTCTGTGCCCATCTGCGTAATTTGCGCTAGCGGATGAAACTTTGGTGTGTAACACCCCCTCCCTGAATAGGGCTCTGCCCGTGAGTGGTGGTGACAACTGTAAAAAAAAAAAAAAAATCATCTGCTTAAGACATACAATCCTTTAGGGAGTGCTGAGATTCGAAATTCGGAAGAGGAGTTATAGGAGGATTCAGAAGAGCTGGAATAATCCTGCAAGCAATCAGAAGATTGGTCGCTGGGTTGTTCGACAGCTGTGGTTGCTTGGGTACATTCTATTGATGTCAATGCTTTTGTCTCAGGAATAGACTTATGGAGAGGTCTCTTCTGATTTGCATTTTTTATATCTGGGGTCGGTGTGTTTTTAGAATTTCAGACGTTTTATATTTTAGCGAGTAATCTTAGACTTAATGCTTAATCTTTTGTTTCTGCTTAGGGAACTCATAGGGAGGTTATGAGGCAGAGTTTTTTTTTTTTTACAGGAAATGCTCTCGAAACTATGTGGAGGATGAACAGACTTTGTTTCATTGCTGATCAGTTGAAAGTTAGCACTCGAGGTAGGGCTACTAATGGCATTTTGGGTGGGAGATTGAATTGAAAGCTGTTTTTGACTATTTGAATAGTAATAGGGGGGGGGAGAAGATTCTACTGGAATGGAGTTGTGTCGGTGGGTTGACACGCGGAGACGGCGGGTGGGGGTTGGGGAGGCTACTATTGTAGCATAGGATTTCCTTGATATTGTAGAATGTTTGTCTTTGAGCTGGTGTATGGCATCTCTCCTGCTCAATTTTTATATGGTGCATAACTCCAAAACCTCCTGTTCAAACAGTTAAAATGGGAAAGAGGTACTGTGGCGACACAGATTTTGCAGAGTGGTGTGTGTTTTTACAGCGAATATGAAATTTTTCTCCACAGACTGTGCATATATCATGCAGTCCCTACAGTATTTTCGGGATGTACAAACCGCTGGCATTTAAACAACGTCTGGGTCGGGGATAAACGTGCTACAAACACTGTAGCTTGTAAGCTCAATTGTCACCTTTAGTAGGCTGGAAAAAGGGGTGTTTAAGGCAGCAGATTAAAACAAGATTTTTGAAGTGTCAGTCGCGAGTCCCAACGTGGGGGGAAATTCTTTTCTGCTGTAGATTTCTTGGAAATGACAGCAGTATCTTCGTTATTCAGTTCTGAAAGAGTAAATAGTGCCTTCTAAATGTTGTTATTATTTTATCAGGGAGTGGAAAACAAGAGGATGTTCGAGAGAGAAGTATAAGGATTGACAGATAGAAAACTTTGATTCTGGATAGTATCTTGAGCGAGAAGGGACCCATTCTCAATTAACTTTAACTGGGAGTGTCTTCAACTATAAGGATAAAGGGAAACTGTAGGAACTAAAGGGGAATTAATTTATTGAATGTTGTAGAGAAGATATATGTTGGTAATTTGGTTGAATAGAGCTCATCCACTGATAAAGACCTAGGTACAATTCAGAAGTAGTTTACAGAATCAATTGATTAACACTTTTCATTGTTGAAACAAATGATTTGAGAAACTGAGAGAGAAGAAAGAATAAATTTTATTTAGGTTTTATGTGCTTAAAACAGGTGTATGGTTAATAGGGAAGCTTTGTGCACAGGTGGTAGTTGATTATTGTTATTCATGTTAGGCTTCTGAGTGGAATCAAAAAGTATGTATGTATGACGACAGTGAAGCAAGCATGTGTAAGAAAAATAGAGTTGAAAGTGATTGGTTTAATATTAATATGGAGTGAAGCAGGGATGTGCTATGTCATCTTGGTTATTTAATTTGTTTATGGATAGGGTTATGAAAGAATAGAGGTAGGGGTTGTAAGTGAAGATGTTAGAATGATGGTGAATGGATGAGAGTGGAGGGTGCCCTGCTTATTGTACGGGGGATGATTTGGTTTTGTGTGGTGAATTTTAAGAGAGTTTGAGAGAATTGGTAGAGGGGTTTGGCAGGGTGTGTAAAAGAAGGTTTTTAAAGTAAACGTAGATAAGAGTAAGGTTATGGTAGGGAGTGATGAGAGTCTGCGGTGTGGTCATGTTAGATATTGAGCAATTGGAGCTAGTATCTAAGTTTAAATATTTAGGTTATATGTTCGATGGAAAGGGACAGGATTATGTAGAGTGTAGTAGGAAAGTTGTGAATAGTGGCTGGTGCAATTAAATCATTGATGGATGTAAAAGGGACTAAGTCTTGAGTGCTCTATGGTTTTGCATGAGGGTATATTGTTACATGTGTTAATGTATAGTATTCAAACTATGGTATGGAAAAAGAGATATTTAGATCTATTTACAATGTGTTCAGGGACGTGTTAGGTGTGGGAAGAATTGGTTAAATGATGACTGAATGCATTTGGAAATTGTGTGGTGTGAAGAAACTCGTAGAAGAGAGAATGAACAAGAGTACATTGAGATGGTTAGGTCATATGGAAAGGATGGATGATAGGGTCGGTTGGTTAAGCGGATGTATAGTGAAGAGTTTGCTGTGAATCGACCTGCTGGAGACAGAAGATAAAGTGGATTGAGTCAGCAAAGGAATGTCTGAAGGAAAGGAATGCGAGTTTGGCAGAGGAGAGAAGAAATAATAAAAGTAAATGAATGGCGGGGTTTTGTAAGGGGGTATGGGGGTATGGTTGTGGGCCTGACCCAAGGGATAAACCCCACATTGACGAGATGCCACAGTGAGACTCTGTCGCAGTCTCGTGAAGCCCTAGGGTGGATTTTTCTCACTTAAGGGTACAGAGTGGGCGTTAAGGGGGGAGGGGCTTTCTTTTCGACTTCATGTTCTTCTACTACTTTTCTGTTTTCGGTGTATGCTGCGCACCTCACCCCCCAATTTTGGGAAATTAGGATGATATATATATATATATATATATATATATATATATATAGATGTATATAAGGATATCATATATATATATATATATATATTATATATATATATATATATATATATATATATATATATTATATTCTATATATAAATATTATTATAGATATAAATATATATATACATATATATATATATATATATATATATATATACTATATATATAATATATATATATAGCCTATTTTATATATATATAATATATTGTAGATGCTCATAACTGAAGGAGTCGAATTCGAAGCCTGGACTTCTACTGTGGTAATAGAGGCTTCTCCAGAAGTTCAGATGGTCATTTTGAGAGGAAGACCACAAGAACCAGGGGAGCTGCGGATACATTGAGCTATTCTTTTTCACTTCTTGGTTGTTGCCAGTAACTGTAAAATTTTAAATCAATGAGCCACTTAAAAGTGCCCTTTTACTCTCTCAATGTTGTTCCTGCTTTGCCTTGTGTTCAGGTATGTTTTCATATTTGTTCTATTTAATTTTAACTTATATTTTCTTATTTTATAGTATATCATATAGTATATTATTTAAGTCCTCAAGTTTCTTTAATATATATATATATATATATATATATATATATATATATATATTATATATATATATATACTATATATTATATATTATATTATATAATATTAGCGTATATATATATATTATATATATCATAATCATCATCATCATAACTGCTCTCTATCATTTTTATTTTATTTCATGTTCTCGACTTAAAAAGCGCACGCCCTCATTTTATTAATTTTTTTATAGATTTTTTGTGATTCTTCTTCTTCTGAGACTGGTCTTGTCAGTGATGGAGCTCTTGAAGGGGAAAGTAAAGTTTGTGTTACTCTGAATGCTGGAGAGACTCATGAATGCAATATCGTTGTTCACAATGTTTCTTCACAGTCAGTAGAGAGTGTAGAAGTTTCCCTAGAATCTCAGAATGATGTTGAGGGTCCTGACAAAGTCTTTCAGTACAGTCTGGAAAATCTTAGGGCTCAGTTGCCCATTGCTCCTGGTGGGAGAGCGTCTCTCACTCTTTATATATATGCTGCTTCAGAATTCCTATTGCCAGGATATTCGATAGAGGATGACGGAATGTTTAGCTTGATGTCAGGAAGCGAGCCGCCATCTTTGCTATCAGCAGCACCATCCTCGTTACATTCGAGGCAGAGTACAATAATGTCAAGCTTAAGAGGTCGTAAAGCAAACAGAGCTCACTCGTCAGCTTCTAATGCATCTTCTAAATCTGGTTCAAGTGTTAGATCAGGCTCTTCTGCATCCGCTCTTGCCATGTCTTCCATGAATGCTTCAACACCCATGCCTACAACGGGTAAGTAAATTTTAAAGTAATCACGGACATATTAAACCAGTATTAGAATTTTTTTATTAAATTAGATTTGTTTATCTCGTGCAATTGAAGAAAATGTCCCACATTATTAAAAAGTTTGTAAATTATTTCTATAGGTCTGTGCAACCGCACTCTAGAAGGATTAATTAAGCTCAGTTATACCGGCGGTCGTGGAATGGAAAATAAGTACTGGCGAATGGCAGATATTGGAGTTAGCGTCGAAGTAGCTCCTTCTCTGTTAGTTACTCGCTGGGATGCTTTGCCAGCTGAACGACCTAATCAGTGTTATATTGTTCTCGATCTTTTGAATTCTGCAGGCAATGAAATGGATTTGCAGTATACTACTAATAAACATATTTTAATGCAAGGAGGAGAGTCGTGTCGTGTTCCTGTTCCAGTTGATAGGTGTCCCATAGCAAAAATTAATGAAAGGGTAAGAAATATTCAAAATAACCTGATCTAACACTTGAACCAGATTTAGAAGATGCATTAGAAGCTGACGAGTGAGCTCTGTTTGCTTTACGACCTCTTAAGCTTGACATTATTGTACTCTGCCTCGAATGTAACGAGGATGGTGCTGCTGATAGCAAAGATGGCGGCTCGCTTCCTGACATCAAGCTAAACATTCCGTCATCCTCTATCGAATATCCTGGCAATAGGAATTCTGAAGCAGCATATATATAAAGAGTGAGAGACGCTCTCCCACCAGGAGCAATGGGCAACTGAGCCCTAAGATTTTCCAGACTGTACTGAAAGACTTTGTCAGGACCCTCAACATCATTCTGAGATTCTAGGGAAACTTCTACACTCTCTACTGACTGTGAAGAAACATTGTGAACAACGATATTGCATTCATGAGTCTCTCCAGCATTCAGAGTAACACAAACTTTACTTTCCCCTTCAAGAGCTCCATCACTGACAAGACCAGTCTCAGAAGAAAAGCATCCAAAAATCTTATAAAAAATAAATAAAATTGAAAAGGGGTGAGCCCTATTGACAGTCGAGAAAAAAAAAAAAAAAAATGATTAGAGCAGTTTGATATATATATATATATATATATAATAAGTATATATATATATATATAGACTATATAATTATTATATTTTTTATTTTTAATATATATATATATATATATATATAATATTATATATTACTATATATTATATATAAAAGGAAAACTTGAGGGACTTAAAATAAATGAATACTATAAATAAGAAAATAACGTTAAAATTAAATAGAGACAAATATGAAAACATTACCCTGGAACACCAAGGCAAGCAGGAACACATTTGAGAGGTAAAAGGGCACTTTTAAGTGGTCATTGATTTTAAATTTTACAGTTCACTTACCTCTGCCAAAGAAAGTGAAAAAGAATAGCCACAGTAAATCCGGCAGCTCCCCTGGTTCTTGTGGTCTATCCTCTCAAATGACCATCTGAACTTCTGGCAAAGCCTCCTATATACCACATGAAGGGTCCAGGCTTCGAAATTTCGACTCCTTCAGTAGGAGCATCTACAAATATAATATATATTATTATATATAATAATATATTATATATATATAATATATTATATATATATATATATTATATATATATATATATATATATTATAGTATATTATATATATATATATATATATATATATAATATATATAATATATATATATTATATATATATATATATATATAATATATATATATATATTATATCATATATATATATCTATATTATATATATATATAATATATCTAGATATCACCTAATTTCCCCAAATTGGGGGGTGAGGTGCGCAGCATCACCGAAAACAGAAAGAGTTAGCGAAGAACATGAAGCTCGAAAAGGAAAGCCCACTCCCCACCCTTAACGCCCCCTCTATACCCTAAATAAAAAAAATCCACCTAGGGCTTCACGAGGACTGCGAAGAGTCTCCTGTTGGCATCCTCGTCAAGCGGGTTTCATCCCTTGGGTCAGGCCACAACCATACCCCATACCCCTTACAAAAACCCCGCCATTCACTTTACTATATATCTTTCTTCTCTCCTCTGCAATACTCACATTCCTTTCCTTTCAGACATTCCTTTGCTGACTCTAAATCCACTTTATCTTACTGTCTCCAGGCAGGTCGATTCACAGCAAAACTCTTCCACTATTACATCCGCTTAACCAACGACATGACCAAATCCTTTCATTATGACTAAACCATCTCAATCGTACTCTTGTTCATTCTCTCCTCTACGGGACCTTCTTCACACCACAACCACATTTCCAACATGCTATTCAGTCATCATTCTCAACCAATTCTTCCCACACCTACACGTGCGCTGAACACATTTGTAAAATCAATACTAAATATCTCTTTTCCATACCATAGTTTGAATACTGCCCCTTATACATTAACACATGTAACACCATAAATTCATTGAAACCATAGAGCACTTAGTAGACTTTAGTCCCTTTTACATCCATCAATGATTTTAATCTGCACCAGCACTACTATCACAACATTTTCCTACTACACTCTACAATATCAGTTCCCTATCAAAAGAAATAATAACTAAATATTTAAACTATAGATACTCAGCTCCAATTGCTCAATATCTAACATGACCACACCGCAGACTCTCATCACTCCCTACCATAACCTTACTCTTATCTACGTTTACTTTAAAAACCTTCTTTTACACACCCTGCCAAACCCCTCTACCAATTCTCTCAAACTCTCTTAAAATTCACCACACAAAACCAAATCATCCCCCGTACAATAAGCAGGGCACCCTCCACTCTCATCCATTCACCATCATTCTAACATCTTCACTTACAACCCCTACCTCTATTCTTTCATAACCCTATCCATAAACAAATTAAATAACCAAGATGACATAGCACATCCCTGCTTCACTCCACTATTAATATTAAACCAATCACTTTCAACTCTATTTATTCTTACACATGCTTGCTTCACTGTCGTCATACATACATACTTTTGATTCCATTCAGAGGCCTAACACCAACACAATATATCACTAACACCTGTCACAAAGCTTCCCTATTAACCATACACCTGTTTTAAGCACATAAAGCCTAAATAAAATTTATTCTTCTTCTCTCTCATTTCTCAATCATTTGTTTCAATGTAAAAATTTGACCTACACATCCTGTACCACTTCTAAATGTACCTTGTTCTTCGTCAGTCGACGCGCTCTTTCAACCAAATTACCAACATATATCTTCTCTACAACATTCAATAAATTAATTCCCCTTTAGTTCCTACAGTTCCCTTTATCCTTATAGTTGAAGACACTCCCAGTTAAGTTAATGAGGAATGGGTCCCTTCTCGCTCAAGCTATTATCCAGAATCAAAGTTTTCTATCTTGTCATCCTTAACTTCTCTCGGAAACATCCCTCTTGTTTCCACTCCTGATAAAATAAGTAACACATTTAAAGGCACTATTTACTCTTCAGAACTGAAAAACGAAGATACTGCTGTCATTCCAAGAAATCTACAGCAGAAAAGATTTCCCCCCACGTTGGGACTCGCCTGACACTTCAAAATCTTGTTTACTGCTGGCCTTTAACACCCCTTTTCCACCTACTAAGGTGAAAATTGAGCTTACAAGCTACAGTGTTCGTACGTTTATTCCCCGACCCAGACGTTGTTTAAATGCCAGCGGTTTGTACATTTCCGAAAATACTGTAGGGACTGCATGATATATGCACAGTCTGTGGAGAAAAATTTCATATTCGCTGTAAAAACACACACCACTCTGCAAAATCTGTGTCGCCACAGTACCTCTTTCTTTAAATGCCCATTTTAACTGTTTGAACAGGAGGTTTTGGAGTTATGCACCATATAAAAATTGAGCAGGAGAGATGCCATACACCAGCTCAAAGACAAACATTCTACAATATCAAGGAAATCCTATGCTACAATAGTAGCCTCCCCAACCCCCACCCGCCGTCTCCGCGTGTCAACCCACCGACACAACTCCATTCCAGTAGAATCTTCTCCCCCCCCCTATTACTATTCAAATAGTCAAAAACAGCTTTCAATTCAATCTCCCACCCAAAATGCCATTAGTAGCCCTACCTCGAGTGCTAACTTTCAACTGATCAGCAATGAAACAAAGTCTGTTCATCCTCCAAAATATCGCATATCAATTTCTGTAAAAAAAAAAAAACTCGTGCCTCATAACCTCCCTATGAATGAAGTTCCTAAGCAGAAAAACAAAAGATTAGCGATTAAGTCTTAAGATTACATCGCTAAAATAATAAAACAGTCTGAAATTTCCCTAAAAACACACCCGACCCCAGATATAAAAAATGCCAAAATCAGAAGAGACCTTCTCAATTAAGTCATATTCCTAGACAAAAGCAATGTGACATTACATAGAATGTACCCAAGCACCACAGCTGTATTACGAACAACCCAGCGGACCAATTCTTCTGAGTTGCTTGCAGGATTTATTTTCCAGCTCTTTCTGAATCCTCTATACACTCCTCTTTCCGAATTCGGAATCTTCGCACTCCCTAAAGGGACTTGTATGATCTTAAGGAGATTGATTCTTTTTGTTTGTAACAGATTGTCACCACCAACTCACGGGCAGAGGCCCTATTCAGGGAGGGGTGGTGCACAGACCAAAGTTTCATCCGCTAGCGCCAATTACGAAGCAGATGGGCACAGACGCAGGCTTTGAAGTGGGGAGATTAAATTCAAGCAAGAAACACAGATGGAAGAGAATCTCCACAGAAACAGAGCGGTATGGCAGGCGAAAGAAGGCAACGCACCGCAGCGAAACTAGTTTACTGGAGTTACCAGATAGCCACACAAAAAACTCAAAATTGCGCAGACACAGCACCCGCTTGTGCTACGAGGGCGTCGTGAAAGGTGGTGGTACGGCGAGTGGTAAGTTCCTTCGAACACCTGCCGCACCTGTCGGCTACCTAAAATAAGGGCTTATATTACAAGCACCAACATCGCGCCGCAAAGACCATATAGGGTCAAAGATTAACTGGGAACCCAGTACAGGACAGTTTTTTACAGCCTTTTCGGCTTTTGACTCAGACCCTGTCCCAAAAGCCGGTGTTTGGAAACCCCAGAGCCCCACCCCAGCTATGAGCAAGAGTACCTCCATAACAAGGGCGGATGAGACCTGTATAGCTGGAGTAATCGAGAAAGAGGAAAAAAAATGAATCCTCGCAGTCTAAACAGAATCCAGTTCTTTGAGGCCGCCTAGCAACCACTGTGATGTGGGGTTTCCAAGGCATTTTTTTGTTTTATGTTAAGGCCAGGTATGTTTATATTGTCAACAGGAGGAGAGACGAGAGAACCGTCGAAGAGATAGGAAATTTAGAGTTGTTTTAGAGAGGGAGATTTTGTAGAAGTTGGTTTTTAAGGAATGAATTTCACAGGTTGAGACGACCCCAATCGGGAAATTCTATTATATCAGCGAGAATAGATCGGAAAGATTAAGACACGAGAGGCAATTCAGAAGTAAAAGAGAGGAGCAGGATTGAAATGAGTTGAAGAGTGAAGGGTCGAATCATTGGCATAACGAGTGAAATAGAGTTAGATGTGCAGGTAGATGAAGATCATTAATGAAAGTAAGAATAAAGTAGGCGATAGGACAGAACCCTGAGGAAACACCACTATTGACAGGAAAAGGAGAAGTCGCTCCATCAACCACACAGCGATATTGACGGACTTGAAGAAAGCTAACATAAAGTAAGCAAGAGAGGTGGAAACCTCAAAGGGGGGAGTTGGAGCAGCAGTTGACGCGTTGCCTAACCCGGATCAAATGCTTTGATATGTAGGAGGCCCACACGCACAGTCTCCCCGTAGTTACCTAAGAGTGAAAACCATTAAATCGGATTTAAATAGGAAGGCTATATCGCCAGTAGACCTTGACGCCGAAAGCCCGTACTGGTGAGTAGGAAAGAAGCAGAATGAGATTCAGTCATGGTCTAGAAGTGAAGAGTTAAGAAGTGTTTCAAAGATCTAGATAGAATACAAGTGAGAGCTATTAGGGCCGATAGTTAAGTAAGGATTCAGAGCGCGCTTCCTTTTTCGGAACTAGGTTGGCATTGTGGGCGTGCTTCGCAACACTGAAGGCGAAAGTGGCTAGTATTGAGACATAGAGAATATAGTTGAACGAGGGGCGGGGTCAGCACGTAAGCACATTCCCTCAAAACTCGGAGAGGAATGCCATCCGGCGCCACCCGCCCTCTTCCTAACGTCATTAAGATCTCAGGAGGCCATGCACCCGATCAAACATGTAATTCACAGGCAAATGGATTATAATTCCCAAATAGAGCTTGATGTAACGACCCACTCTCCTTCTAATGCTTCCTGCCCTTCCGAGGAAGGTGAATGGAAGACCGCAAAAAGCTCTAAGCGTTCTGGATCTGTTGGCAGCATGAAAGGGGACCAGGAAATCTTACATCTTAATTCAAATTGTAGTCTCCCAAAATAACCCACCTAATGACTCACAGACAAAGTCTCCAACATCAGACTTTCGTAACCCAACGGATCCCAAAATCGTCACTCCAACACTCTCTCAAAAAGATGACAATTTTCCGGTAACACCTTCCTCTACCATTTCCATGGAAACGCCTCCATGTTCTCAAACGTTTCTGAATCTGCTTCCTTGGCAGATACTGATATCACTCCCATTCCCAAACATGAGCACCCTGGTTGCTCTTCCAAACGACCAACCAAGTCCACATAATAACATGGACCTGGTTGAACTCAACTTACTTCGCATTCATGGAGAAGTTTCTAAAAAAAAAAACAAAAAAAAATTATTCCCCCCCCCAAAAAAAAAAAAAAAAAAAAAAAAAAAAAGATGAAAAAAACGGTTGTACGACTATTTCTTACCACCAGGATTTATTGCTCCTCCTCGTTGGGACCCACGTCTCAGCCTTTCATCCTCATCTGTATCCACCTTCAATATTATCTCTAGCTACACAGAGACAATTGTCTCAAAAAGACTATCCTTATAATATTTATAAAATAGCATGGCCACCTTCCTTCAATGGAACTGTCGTGGCTACTACTCTAATTTTGATGAACTTGTTCAACTAAACATACGTACACCAAAGTGCATGTGTTTGCAAGGACTTCAACTATGTTATCACGACTTCTTCCAACCGTCGGAATATAAATCGCCGCTAACTTCTATGGAAAGAGGTGACAATAAGAGGAGGCGCAAGAATTCTCATTCATAAGTCTATCCCCTATTCTCCAGCCCTTCTTCGAACTAGACCTCATACAGTGGCAGCAAGTATCCATTTGTCCATCGATCTCACTATCTATTCAATCTACTAGGCTCCCAGTAGTGACTTTACTAAGACTGACTTAACCGACCTTTTTAAGCAGCTCCCCACTCCAGTTGTTATACTGGGAGACTTCAATCTTCGTCACCTCTTATGGGGCAACTTTGTAACCTCGTCTAAGTCTAAGATCCTTGTTGATCCCCTAGCCCCCTTTTCCCCGAGATGCCTTAACACAGGACTCCCTAAATATCACGTTTAAATGCACACATTTCTTCCTGTATGGACATTTTCTTTTGCTCCCATTCTCTTATGGATCCTTCCCCTGGTCCAGCTTTGGTTACTTATACGGCAGTGACCATTACCCAATAGCCTTAAATGAACTTGCACCGAGCCCAATGTTAAAACCCAATTCCAGTTGACGATATGACCGAGCGGAGTGGATTCCTTTTAATCAGGCTATAGATATCCCACTTTCTCTCTTCAATAAGAGGTTTCCGACTGTTGATGATGCCTTTAACTTCTTCCAGCAAGTTTTATCATAACAGCATCGAAAGTTTGCATATGCGATCTTCCGCAGGTAGCGTTCGGCAACCCCTTGGTGATTCCAAGAGTGTGCACAAGCTAACCGGGAGAAGAAAAAACTCTGGAGGTAATAGAAAGGGACCCGCACCATCTCAAACATGATTATCTTTAAAGCAACTGAGGAGAGATATCGTCGAAATAATTGCCAAACACGTACAATACTTTCGAACTTATACTTCAACTGTCAACTCCACAATTCCACTTTTTTCAGTGTGGAAAGTTGCACAGAAAATATCTTGCCGCTCCAACAATTCTTCACCCACAGTCCTCCGTTAGGTTCCTGATATAACCGATAGGACCTCTGCTCCAGCAGCTGGGTGCAGATGACATTATACGCGTGTCTTTAGTTTTGCTAGCCACTCAGCTCCTTTCGCATATCCTGAAGCCTTTCAAAAATTGAGAATTAACACAGCACCGCCAGACTTTTCAACAGCGAAAGGGGAAGATCATACCTATAACCGTCTTTTTACACTTGCAGAGTATCAAACTGCACTGGCGAACATGATTTCGTACATAATACTCCGTCATATTCACCCCTCTGTATCAGCGTTTGTGCTGTATCTGTATAACAGAATCCTAATCGAATCCTCTTTTCCCTCTATTCTGATACAGCCTTTTGTAATCCCTATTCCCCAAACTTGGGAAAGATCCGAAGTTAGCGGACAATTCAAAGACATTTCTGCTGACGTCATACTATGTAAATTAATGGGAGAAAAATGGTTTCAGGCCACGTTCACCCTGTTCTGGAGAGTAGCAAGGCTTTTTTCAAACTTCCAGCTTTGCTTTCACATATATCGTTCAGTATCGGACAACTCATTGAGACTGACCATGACTTTCGAGAGTCCTTCTCAACTGGCGGGATGGTTCTTTTTTTTTTTTTTTTTTGACCTTGAGAAAGCTAATGACACAACGTGGAGAACTGGGGTTCTCCTTAAAATCTCTCCGTTTCCGAGGACAGCTCCCTTTTCATTAAATGCCTTCTGTCAAATAGATCCATGTAGGTTCGGTGCTCTTCTGTTCTATTCACGCCACTTACTCTGGAGGTGTTCCGCAGCGGGCAGGTATTCTAAGGATATTTACTATTCTTCTCCGGATTCAATAAACAATAGTTACTTCTATCCCAGCGACGGTCAATTTTTCTCTCTATGTTGTTGACCTTGAGCTATATACTGTCGGTGCCAGACTGCCATTTCTTTAACGGCAACTTCAACCGGCTATTGAGAATATTTCACAATGGGGTAATTCCCATGGCTTCCATTTCTCACCCACAAAAACCTGCAGAAGTAATTTTTAGGAAAAATCGCCAACTCAATTTCGCAACCCGCCACTTACCATCCCGCGAGGCCTACCTTATTAATGGTATCGCCCATGTCCAGGTAACTTCACAAGTCAACTATTCTGGACATAACATTCTCATGACCACTTAACATTACTCACTGCACATTAAACTCCTGAAAACGACTTGTCATCGCGTGCTTGACCTATTGCATTATCTCGCCTCAAATTCTTCGAGTGCTGATCACAAGTCCTTTTTAGGTCTCCACGTCACCCTGACCCGATCGAAGCTGGACTATGGCTGGTTAGTATATGGTCAGAGCTCCCCAACTCTACTACACCTGTTAGATCCCATTCAAAATGAGGCGATCTGTGTTTCCACTGCAGCCTTCTGATCGTCCCCCCGGGTGAGCCTTGAAGTCGAATCCGATGGGTTGCCACTCTCTCTTCGAAGGGGATACATCATGTGCACAAGTTATCTTCGCTTTCAGACCCCAATATCGTCTGCTCTGACATTGATTCTGCGGGAGATACCTCAGAATCCTCCTTACTGCCATCCTAACTTCCTCAACATCCCTTTGCAAAACATGGTGCCATTCTCTTATAATGAAGGATATATACACATAGGCTATTCCCTGCTCCCACCATCTGCTTGGTCCTGACCCCTCTCTCTCTCTCTAAATTTAGCCACTCCGCTGCCTTATTAAAGGCATCATTCTTATCACATTCCGCAGTTCACGGTGGATTTACTCCAGTGTTTACTGAAGAGCTCAAAACAGGGGACAGTGTGGGTGCGTCTGCTCTTCCCTGACCACAACCTCTCCCATACCCTCCTCCTTCAATTTTTCCTGCAGAATTAATGGCTATGACGATTGCTCTTTCTCGAATTTTATTCCTTAACCAAGACCACTCATGTCATTTATTCAGATTTGCTCAGCGCCCTCCAAGCGCTTAAAGCCCCCTATTCTAAAAACACAATGTTATCCGTTGTACAACAATTTCTTCGGCTGCTCCACTCTCGCAAGAAACAAATTTCACTACGTTGGATCCCCTCTCACCATAGGGTAACTGGCAATAAAATCGCGGGCAGAGAGGCCAGAATGGCGCCTCCTCTTTCCGGAGCTGTTCTAGGTACCTCCCATTCGACAAGGTCGACTCCCATCAACTGATCATTATCTTGCTCTCCAACAAGGCTTCCGGTTCTTTTTACTTTTGGCAGGAATTGCTGGGGCGAGTGATAGCGAGGGGCGAAACTAGAAGTGTAAAGCGAACATTAGTGGAGTGGTCCTTCCTTCTACAACCGACGGGAGCGATTGCACTTGGTGATACTTGCACGCCTCCGCATTGGCCACACCAACATCACTCACAGCCACTACGTGTAACGGGACCTCCCCACTCCCCATTTGCAAATTTGCCGTCCCAGGCCATTGCATCTGTCACCATATCTTCATTTTGATTGCCTCAACTGGACCCCATTCCCCGTCGTCATTTTCCTATTCTATGGTCCATAACACCTTCTAAAAGGTTATCCCATATCTTGTCTGAATCCTCTCACTTTGATAGTAACTCTCTCCTATCTCCAAGAACTAAACATATCTTGAAACAAACATTCAATTTAGAGATAAAAGAAAAGAATATAATCGAACAATTCTTTATATTACTTAGAAGGGTAAAACCGAACTATTTCACCATCTAAATTTTTTTTTACTACATTTAAAATAAGTATGAGCCAGGACCCATCCATGGAGTTGAATATTCAACTCAGGGTGGAAGATGAATTCTCGATTTGAACAGTCTATCTTACAATATGAAGAGCGAAAGCAGAACTTAATCAAAGCTATGGAAAATAAGCTTGAAACTAAATAAGTAAAAAGTCTCTACTTTTTTCTTACATAGTTTATAGATCGGATGGATGAGCTTCAGACTCCGCCAAAAAAGTATGTACACCAGTAGGAGGTATGTGGCTGAAGAGTTCAGAAGAACGGGTTCTGATGTAATAGTGAGTTTGTAGGAAGAAGAGAGGCTAAATAGTAAGCGAGCAAAAGAGTTCATGAAGTGAAAAACCCTCGAGTCCAACCCTTCAAGAAAAGCACCACAGATGTGTGAAGCATAGTTCAGACAAGGACGGATGACACCACTTAGCAAAAAAAAAAAAGCAAGCAATTAGGATTGTGTGAAGTAGTTCTGAAAGTGCCTCAGAAAATTTGTGTTATTAGAAGCTTGCTTAGTGAGGGGATACAACGTCATTCTATAAAAAAAAAAGACCACAAGAAAAGTAAATTCAAGGTATTTTATGGATAGAGAAAAGTTTAAGTTTGATATTTCCGAAGTTGTTATTGTTGTGCGAGATTGGGTTATAAATAAGCACATATAGAGAAAAAGAACGGAGTCTGAAACAAACGCATCCATGTTTTCTCTTCGAAAATAAAAATAAAGATGAGAAAGCCTCTTCAAGGCAGCCCTCCTAGCATACTAAAATAAAAAAGTAACGTAAGGTAGAGTCACAGGCGCAAGAGTAGATGGGTGAAGTAAGATCATTGATGAACAGAAGTAAGAAGGAACGACTCGCAGGAATGCTCCACAATTGCAACCTCATAAAAGCGTATTATAGCCTTTTTCGACGTTTATTTTTTTATGTATATACTTCATTATAAATATGCAGTTTATACTGCAAGTTGAGGGAAACTAGTACAATATATATATATATATATTATATATATATATTATATATATATTATATATATACTATACTATATATATATATATTATATATATATATAATATATATATACACACCGGAAGGGTGTCATTTGATTCTCATAGTGGTGTTTTTTTTCTTGTTAACTTGGGCATGGCGTAGCTGTGAGAACAAATGCAGATGGGTCTTTTGTGTTGTGAACCCTCCGACCCCTAGCACGTGTATGTGCATTTGTTATGCATTCGTGCATTAGCATTTACCACATGCACTTTCTTTCAACCTTCTTTCTTTCCCCTCATTTTTCATAAATTTTCCATTCTTTCAATCCACCCTCTTTATCAAAATGACATCCTTTACTACTTCATATCCCTGTGTGTTGGGGGAGAGAGAAGAATTGCCACATCGTATGTCCTGCGTGATTCGTAGGAGCCGATAAGGGACGGTTGATAGTTGGGTTTGGCTGCCTACACCATCTATTTCTTGCCAGGGAATGCTAATGCAGGCTCGGAGAAGGTCGTGATCGCCGTAAACGGCCTCTATCTTTCGGCGAAAACGTATGAATTGTATGGTTACATGGGAATGTCAGAGGAATTAAATGTTGAGGAGGTGAAGAGGAGAGAGGTGATGGGGGTATTTAGAAAGGGCAAAATTTGATTTGCTCGCTGTGAACTGAAACAAAGATGAAGAAAGTGAAATAAATAGAAGTTGTGTGATGTGAACTGTGTGCGTGCTGGTGTGGAAGAGAATGAAGGAGGAAGAGAAGGAGTTGCAAAATTTATGAGTGACCTGTGGTATGAGGCTATGGTAGGCTTTGATTGTGTGAGTCCTAGAATTCTAAGGGTTAAATTTAAAGTTTGAAAAGGTCAAGGTATGATGTTCTGGATAAGTTTCCATTGAGGGAAAACGTTGAAGAGAGGTACGATTTTTTTGGGATAATCTGACTGATGTTCTGGATGGGGTGAGTAGGATTTTCAGATTGATAGTTTTGGGGGGACCTGAATGGTTGGATAGGTATCAAAAAAGGGATTTATAAAGGTGGTTTGGGGTGGCGGGGGAGAAAATAGAATGGTAGGAAGTTGATTGATTTTCTGTGAAGAGAGAGGTATTGTGTAAGTAATATAATACTTTCTTTTAAACACAAGAGTATCCATAAAGTTACTAGAGTTGGTCTGTCAGGAATAGAGATGGATATCCGAAGTGAAGTAAGATTGATTAGTGTTGGTGAAGAAGGAGATGTGAGGGAGATGTTGGATGTTATATCAGTTAGGGGTTTAGGAATGGATTATTCGGATCCATTATGTATGTTCTGTGTAAAATTAGTTGTGGGGTTGGAAATGGAGACGGGAAAGTGAATACGAAAAGGAAGCTAGTAAAAATTAAGAGTGAAAGTTAAGTGAGCAACGATAATAAGAGATAGTATGTTAAAGAGCGTTAATGTCGAACAAGTTGATTATGAACAATCTGAGGGGCACATGAAGAAGCAATTGTTAGTTAGTGCAAAGGAGTATGTGGATGTTGCTAAAGTAGGAAGAGGAAATGTTAACAGTGAATGGTTGGACTGAAGAGAGTGATGAAAGCGCGTTAAAGGTTAAAAAAGGAAGCGTTGGTTGGAATGTACTAAAAGGCAAAATGATGAAGACTCAAAAGGAAAGATGCTTGGAATTTTATATAATGGAGGAATTCTGTCCCATACTAAAAGGATATACGTAGGAGAAAACAAAGAGGTTAAGAACAGTATTGAGAAGAAGGATGATTGGGGACTTAACAAAGGGAATAGGAAGCTCTTCTGGAAGGGAAGCAGCGAAAGTTATAAGAATGAGGACGAATAAGGGAAATCTCCTTCAGGTATGAAGATGGAATGTGACAGGGATGGTAGCTTTTAGAGAAAACTGATAATGAAGATTTTTTTTTGGTGTGTGAGGAGCGAGTTGTGGAACCTAAAAAAGAAACCATTCGAGAAATCTGCACAATAATTAACCAGTAAATGAAGAGAAGGAAGCCGGATGTAAGTGAATGCCCAACAACCGATAAACTGGTGGGTTTGTCGCTCTGTGCTCGCCTTTTTTGAAGAAAGAATAGGTATTTCGGCGCGCGCAATGCGAATGAGGTATTAGCCTAAGGAGGAGGTACCCAATGGGTTGGGGGACTCGGTATCTCAGCGTAGAGTTGGAAAAAAGTTGAAAGAATGGTACAAATCTGCAGGATAGATGAAATATTACTGGTGATTGGTAACATTTGTCAAATTAGAAGCCGCGAGTGCAGAACTATCGCATCGATTCGGAATCTAGACCAAAGGTATCTGCATTTGCTCTGAGTTTGGACCGGTATACTCTTATCCCATAGACAGCATGATAACATAAGACGTTGTATAGAGGTATCAGTTCCAAGGGATTAGGAGGAGAGCAAGAGATATAATAGTACCCTTATATAAGGGTTAAGGGAGAAGGGAGGGCGGACTGTAAAAATTATCAGGGAATAGTTACCCTGAGTGTTTTGTTAAGGCTGTCACTAACAGAGGATATGCTAGGGGTCCGTTATTTTGTCGAAAGGGCTCGTCGAGATGAGTCCGGCACTCAGGTAACTGAAGGAGGGGATGATTGGTTTGAAAGAACAAGGTGCGTTTAGGAGTGGGTTAAGAGGATGTGTCCCGACTGGATCCAAAATCTTTACATTGTGAACAAATGATTGAGGAAATGAGGGAGAAGAAGATAATGATTCTAGGTTTATGAGATGGGATTTTGATAGAGTTAATTAGGGAAGGGTTTATGCAGGTGTTAGTGATATATGGTTGTGGTGGTAGGCTTCTGGGAATCAAAAGTATGTATGTATGGACGATAGTGAAGCGTCTGTGAGAATAAATGGGTGTCAATGGTGATTGGTTAGGATTAATAGCGGAGTAAGACAGGGTTGTGTTAATGTTCCCATATGAAGTTATTCGATGTGTATATGGATGGGCAGTAATATGAAAGAATTCGAGGTCCTCGGGATGGCAGGAAAGGTCGTTAGAATGGTGGAGAATGGAGATGGAGTGGAGGTTTGTGCCCTACCTATTATATGCGGATGATTTGTTCTGTGTGTGCGAATATCTGCAAGAGAGTTTGAGACGAGTTGTGTAGAGAGATTTAGGCAGGTGTGTTTAAAAGGAGGGGTGCTTTGAAAGTAAACGTGGATGCAGGAGTCGCTACTATAGGTCTTATTTGTGAGTGAGGACACTCCTCAGTGTGAGGTTATGTTAGATTGTGTGGGCAGCTAGAAACAAGTGGTCTTGAGTTTAAATATTTAGGATATATTGTTGGATGAGAAGGGGGAACGGACGATGCAGATTGTAGCAGTAGGAAATTCGTGAATGGCAGGAAGGTGGTGGTGCAATAAAATTGTTTGGTGAATGCAAAGGGACTAAGTTCTTGAGTGTGCTTAGGGTATCTTACATGAGGGCTATGTTTGTTTTTACACTTGTGTTATTGTATGGTAGTGAGACTATGGTCTGGAATAAGAAGTATAGATCTAAAGGGTTCAATGCTGTTTAGATTGGACAATCTTAGGATTGTGCTAGGTGTGAGAAGAATTGATAAAGAGAGGATATGAACGTATTAGAGAGTGGGTGTTGGTGTGAAGAAAGGGGTAAATGATGAGAGAATAAATGAATTCATTGGGATGGTTTGGCCATGTGGAAGGATGGAATGATAGTCGGGAGTTGGTTAAGCGGATTGTATTAGTGGGAGTGAGACTCGTGTTGGGAACCGACCGCTTGGGAGACCGAAGGAGAAGTGGATTGAGTCAGTAAACGATGTCTGAAGGAGAGAAGAAATTGTTGGAGTTTGGAGAGGACGAGAGTAAGGGTGCATGATAGGGGAGAGTGGCGGGGTTTTGTTATGGGGCATGGTTGTGGCCCACTGGGCCAAAGGGGGATGAACCCTATACATTGACGATATTACCATAGACATGAGGGTCCGTCGAGGCCCATGAAGCGTAGGTGGATTTTCTGTCTGTGACGAGTTCACACTAATTAATGGATAAAGGGGACGGTTAAAGCTGGGGCTTCTTTTCGACATTGTCATATTTCTCCTACTACTTTTCTTTTCGGTGCTATGTAACGCCCCTTATCCCCAGTCTTGGGAAAAAAGAGGTAGCTAAAGAAAGAAAGAAGAAAAGAATATATTATATATATATATATATATATATAGGTATCATATAATATAGATAAAAATGGTTTATGTAATTAATTATATACTTTCATCACAATAAATATGCATATATATAAGTGTGTTAGGGAGATAGTACAATATATATATAATTTTTATAAAAATACCACTTCAATTCTGAAAGTTCAGTTACATTAATTTAAAGATATTTTTCATATTTGTATTACTATGTTTTTTTCATGATTTGGTCAATATTCATCATGCATTCACCATTAATAAATAAAATACCACCAATTTCTCAATGACATTTACATAATCTTTGGGATTTAAACAACTATAGCAAGTTATTTTAAATAATAATTGCTTGCAGTTGTTACTATTGCAAACATTTACTAGTTGGTCCTTTAGTTACCATTACCAATGTTTTTTCGTCACTATTAGTAATATTATTATTTTTTTCTTTTAAGATTTATGATTTACATTTTTACATTTCACAGACTGACTAAATTAAAAAAATATACCAATTTTAGACATTTTAGGTAACAACAAAAGTATAAGTAAACCTAAGAATAGATTTCAGCCATCTTTAGTATGATTATGTGGAAGTTTGCAAATTAATATTAAGGCTAAGAACGTTATTGAAATCCTGTTGCCGGTGAAAAAAATGTAATAAATGTGGTCAAATTGTCTTTAGAATGTTTGGTGTTAGTAAAGGTTTTTAACATGATTTTCCCAAAAATCATACTTAAAAGAAAATATATGTGCTCGATGACAAGAAAAGTACATCAGACTTATCTAAATCTTCTTGCATTCTTTACAAGAGTTGGTTGTCTACTTGATTTGGAGTAAAAAACTACAAGTATAAAGTCTTAAAAAATAACACACATGAAGTCTTTAGACTAATTATGAAGCAAACTTTTTAAATGTGGTCAAAATATAAATAAATTATTACTCACCATATTATTAAGTTTCAACTGAACATACATTGGATTAACAAAGGCAAACGTGACTTCGCAAATATCTCCTTCAACCCATTCACAGTCTATAAAATTAATAATAATAATAATAATAATAATAATAATAATAATAATAATAATAATAATAATAATAATAATAATAATAATAATAATAATATTAAAAAAATAAACAAATATTAAATAAATGAATAATGATCGAATTGTGAAATTTGTCGACATAAATCGAATCAAAAGTGTTTTCTATAGTAATTGCAAAACAAAGCTACAAAACTAACTTACCAATTTTTCCAGCAACTTTACTGGTAGTTATAATGGACTGAAAAGGAGAAAAAATGAACGGACCAGGATCTTCTACTAGGCATTCGTCTCTAAGTTCTACTTGTCTTTCTTTAGGAAATTACTTATTCAGTACCTTTTAGGATAAAAAAAAGATTAAAATAATTTTTTTAAGAGAATTGAAAAATTTTAATAAGCAGATTTTTTTTTAAAATTAATAGATCCATATAACTCACAAGGTTAATTGCCAGAAGGTATTATTATTTCCCTTAAATAATAATCATCTATATATCTATATTAAAAATAAAATTGTCAAACTTAAAAACAAATAATAAATTTTAAATATTATTATTAATTTATCTTTCTTGACCAGAAGGGATTATATTAGGAAAATTAAACAGGTGGGTAATAAAAAGAACAACACTTCAGCTCAACAAGGAGGGAGGCCCTTGAAACCAAATTTGGATGATGGGATCCAAAATCTTGAGTTGTATGCTTTCTTGAAGACTGAGTAAGAACCATTGTGAAAGCAGGAAAGTTATGGCGAGTACACAATCCAATTCTTGCTTCATTCGCCTCCCTTGAAAGTTCCTACTAATTCCTGAAATCTGAGATTTGTTAAAGCAGCGCCACCCGGCCTCCTTCTATAAATAAATGTAAGACATCAATATTTTAAATCTTCTTTTATTGCTCTATTATATTTAAGGCACATCATCATATTTTTAATGATGTACGAGTGATATTTAGCATTACCAATTTCCAAGTTTTATTAGAGAATGCATGACCAACAATTTAAGTGTGTACTAAAGAGGAATGTAACATGTTAATAAAAATGATTTTGTAATTCTTTAGATGTTCTTTCCAAAGTTATCATTTAAAATAGTTTACATTTGAAAAACAAAAAAAAAAGAACCAAATAGATTAAGCTATTTAATAAAAGAAAAAATTAAATCGGAATATTAATTTAGAATATTCCCAAAGGTTATTTTTTTACATTACTACTTTATTTAAGAATGATGTGCGGGATATCTACTGAGAGAAGAAGATAACGATATCATCCCCATAGCAGCGCCCCGAGTTGAGCAATTAGAGTGAATGGAACACTGCACACCAAATCATGGAATCTTGGCATTCTGGAGGAGCGACAACTCATACGCAGCCACGCGCTTCTGGCCGAAAAAAAAAAAAAGGCCTTTCTATGGGAAAGCCAATTTTGATTGTACATAATCAGAAAGTGCATATGAATCTAATATGAAAGGAGAGAAGTTTAAGTTGAAAATAAATTAAAAGTAATCAAAAACTTGAAACTTACAATTTGCGAAATTACATTTTTAACATTATAAAAAGATTTTACTTAATTGACTGGTTATTATAAAACTGCTTAGTAACTAATCAAAACCGTTGATATATAAAGTTATACCGGAGAAAAAATATAAACAGAACACGATTTTAATATATACAATTCTATATTAATATATATTAATATATATATAATATATATTTATATATTATAATATATATATATATACCATAACTGGGTATATATATTAATATCATATATATATATATATAAATATGTATATATATATATATGAACGTCATGCGTAGGAGGTTGACTCGCCCAACTCTCAGCAGAAGAGACGGTGAGTCAAATCCTCCCGCCCCGTACAGTTGAGAGTTTATCTTCTGCGGGCACAGAATTTAAAACTTAGCTGCGACAACACGTTGGTTGGAGCTGGTTTGGATAGCCCGGCTAAAGTTTAGCATTTCTGTTGTCCCCGTGTTATCTCTGAAAAGGGATAAGCACAATTAAAAGGAACAGTTTTTTTTTATATATAAATATAAATATAATGTTCCAAAAAAGTCAGTGTCTTTGGAAGGAAAGTGTTAAAAGAATTAGTAGTGATAGGAGGGGTTGTAAGACGTATGGGAGAATGGAAGAGGTGTAGGGTGCCCTGCTTATTTTAATCCAAGATATTTTGAGAGAGGAATTGAAAAAGTTTGGAGGAATTGGTTGAGGGGTTTGGTACAGTGTGTAAAAGGT
>JABUQX010065918.1:10000-13390 GCA_015478945.1 Trachelipus rathkii | reverse complement strand
CCACTACTAGGTTGCTAGTTAATTACAAGAACTTGGGCTGCAGAATTCACTAAAAATACATATTTTACATTCTCATCTGACACATTCCACCAAATCTCGGGGCAGTAAGCGATGAAACAATGAAAGATTCCACCAAGATTAACAGCGAAATTAGAGAATGTTATCAGGGCAGATGGATAAGCAATTGATGAGTGATAACTTGCTGGTTTCAAAGAAGACATCAGAAACATGAAAAGAAAGAAGTAATCGAAAGTTCAATGGCACAAATTCAGGAAAATTAAGTTAAATATATAACATTTTTATGTGGTAATGCTTATACATACATGTTTTATTAATCGTGACATCATAACCAGAAATTGACTATAAAAATGATAAATATTTTATAGTCAAATTTAATAAAAATAATATATCTTTGTTACAAACATACGCCATATTGGAGGTATTATACCTAACTTATAAAGTTGAACTCAAAAATTTATACGTGATACAAAAGTTCAAAAAGCATTTCGGAATTGCATGAAATAATAGATAGTTTCAAATTAATTTTATTTCAGTACGAAAAATTTCAAAAAATGGTTGACCATGTATTATTATTCATTATTATATTATTATTAATTATTTTAGTTATTATTATTAGTATTATTTATTATATTATATTATTATTATGTATTTTATTATTATTTATTAATATTATTATTATGAAAATCATAATAATAAAAAAATTTATTATATTATATTGTAAAAGTTTTAATTAGAGTATTATTATTTTATATAGTATTATTATTATTATATTATTATTAATAATATAATAAAAATAATAATAATAATAATAATAATAATAAAATAATAAAATTAATAATAATAATAATATAATTAATAATTAATAAGAATAATAATAATTAATAATAATAATTAATAATAAGTAATAATTAATAATAATATAATAATATAATAATATAATAATTTTAATAATAATAATAATAATATATAATAATAATAATATATAAAATAATAATGAATAATAATAATAATAAAACACTGGGTAACAAAAAATTTTTTTGGAAATCACCAGGGTTTCCAGCTTGAATTAGTATATTTGAGATGCGCTGGAGTCCGAAAAATGCCCTTGTTTATTTTCTTCAGGTTTGGTTTATTTGTACAGACATTTAAGAAAAAACTATTTTTCGTCCAAAAACAAATTCCTGAGGATCATAAACATTCGTTTTTTCCGTTTTCCTGGGTAATAAAAGTCAACGTATCCAAATTCATTCATTTATTATTATACTCGATTACATTGATAAGTTTAATAATATGTACATGAGCGTTACGTGACACAAAAGTTCAGAGTTCACGGCGTAAATCCCCGTTTCCTCGATTTCCGTGTGTGAGCAGCTGCTGGGTTGTCTCTTCTTCAGCGACCAGCAGTAGTCCGCGAGCATGACTGCGTCCCACCTCCCCTGGTATCTCTCCTCCATTTTACGCATGTCCTGATGAAACCTTTCTCCCTGCTCGTCGCTACCGCACCAATGTTTTAGAAAACCTCTCCATGTGTCGAGAAAGGAATGCATCTTTAACTCATCAAACACCCGAGTTTTCGAATTCTTTATCATGCTGTTGATGAGTGTGCCGTATTTGCTGCCTCTTGTTCCCCAGGAAGTTCACCAACCGCACAAACGACCTCCAGCCGCACCTATCGTGTTCATGAGTTTTCGACTCTGTGTCCTTGTGAAAGCTGCCGTATCTTGTGGGCCATCGAAAAGCCGCCTTCAGCGTCTCAATGGGACTCCAGGGAGTCTCGGCACAGTAGTGATAGCACCTCCCATCCTTCCAGACGCACGTGAACTGTTTCAGTTAACCAGCTTGATGTGAAGCGTGGAACAAAATATTTTCCCGGTCAACAAGAGGTTCGTTTATGATGTTGCTGGCCCCAGGTACTAACTCTCTCGCGCCGGCCACTCTTTCTTCACATAGTGCTGGGCTCTGTCTCGACTGTCCCACTACATATAAAGCATGGTACTTGGTACCCGGACTGCTGAACCAAGTAGAAAGTCACATCTTAAGTCGCGCAGATATCCATTGGTAGTCTGATATTGGATTTTAGTTGAGCACGTACTTGACTGCTTCATATTTCTCTTTGAGAGTTGTGGAGTGCGCAAGAGGAATTGAGGCGAACTCGTTCCCGTTGTGTATGAGCACACTTCAAAGAGCGCTTGCTACTGTCTATGAAGAGTCGCCAATCTCTCGGATCATATTGAGGAACGCCGAGTTTAGCAAGAAGACCGGCGACATCTCGGCAGTACACGAGGCCTTCCTCCTCGCAGAAGTAGCCCATGTAGTGATACGCGCGTCCTCACCGAGTAGATTTTTCTCTTTGAGTCTGGAGGCCAACAGCTCGGCGGAAGTCTTCGACAAGCTGAGTTCCCGAACCAGATCATTAAGCTCACATGTGAAAAGGGCTGCGGACCCCTTTGGTTCAATACTCCTCATCTGTATCTCCTCCCTCATAGCATGGTGGCTCGTCGTCGCTGTCAGGAAAGCTCTCTGCAGCTGTACAGAAGTTCCGCAGTGAGCAACTGACGGCGTGGCAGACGGTAAGGTGCGGGGTATGGGCTGCTCCGATTCTTCCGGTTGATGCCAGTAGTATCGATGGCGCAGAAGTAACAATCCGATTCATGGTCAGACGGCTCCCTCCAAACCATCGGAATCCCAAACTTCAGTGAAGTTTTCGTGCCCTTCGTCCACCGCCGGAGATATTCCACGCACGTCTTGCACACCGTGTGCGGTGCCCAGGACTTATCTTGGTCACCCAGCTTTACTTGAAAGTAAGCCTGGTAGGCGCGCTTCACAAAGCTTGTGATGCCCTTCCTGTGCATTGCCAGCGTGTATTCTCCGCAGATGTAGCAGAAAATGTCAGGATTATTCCTGCATGACTGTCGCGCTGAAGCCATATCAATACTCTGAAAAGAAAGAAAAAAAGTTAATTAGTCATTTTGAAACAGAAACACATCAGAAGCAACCATTTATATATGAATAATTCGCTATAATCTTCCAGAAATATAGGATTGAACTCAAAACCTCAGCAATTTACTAATTTGTGTTCTGGTCCCAAATCACCTGTTTTGCTTTATCAGTCAACGTTTTGAGTACAGCATAGGTCCTACCGACGAGCTATACAGTATATAATGTAATCCATATGATAGCTCGTTCAGGTAGGCCATTGGCTGTATCTCAACAAATTGACTGATATAGAGCAAACAACAAAAGTGATTTTTGGAACTCAGAACACACAAATTAGTCTAAAATGCAGAGAAATCCGCTGACGATTTTTTGGCTGTTACCCAGTGTAATAATAAAATTATTATTATTATTATTATAATAATAATAATAATA
>JABUQX010065918.1:2500-5000 GCA_015478945.1 Trachelipus rathkii | reverse complement strand
GTATGACCTCATATTGGGCAATATAGAAGGGGCATTACCCCCGTTCCAACCAAACGACGCAGGGGAAGAGACTATGTGTCTGGGTCCTCGATGTAAGAAGGACGTGACAGCTCAGAAGGAGCTGTTGTTCCCATCGTTGAGAAGGTTGATGAGGATTATGAGGATGAATCGTATGATAGGCGAAACGCCGGCCCTGAGGATCAAGTCAATTGTGAGGCGAGTGTGGAGGATGAAAAGATTTCAGATTTTGATCCACGTGTGAAGTTATCAAACCATCATCTGAGGAGCATACGGAATACCCTGTGGAGGCACTTGTGTGCGTAAAACCGAAACCAGATACAAAGTTTAGTGCCGAAAATTGTGTTGATCAAGAGTTAAAGGATACCTACGTATCAGATGTTCCCGTTGTAAATACTAATTTAGATACCCACGTAATTGCTGTGTCCCAAATTGTTAAAACGGATACCAGATTATCCTGTGATAAGCTTTTAAGTAAAAGTTGTGATGTAAATAAGAATTCAATTATGCAACGCATAATTCAAACAGAAGCTCAGAATGTTGCTACTCCTACAGAAAGTACCAGAACAGATGAAGAAATCCAGAATATTAATGTCCCAACGGAGAATTCAGAATCGAATAAAGGACCATCTGAAGAGCTAGAAAGTAATGAAACAATTTTTGAAGAAGAGCAGGATGGAGAAGCTACCCTGCGACGACTCAGGAAACCTGTTGTGGTTGTTATAGTAAGAAGTAACGTAGATAAAAGACTACAGAACGAAAAGAATTGTGGAAGTATTTGGGAGAAGAAGTTTTCAATGGTCAAAAGATTGGTACTTAAGAAAATACAAGATTTTCCCGCGGAAAAAGTAGTTCAAGAATTTTATAGTTCTAAGAGGAAAGTAGGTCGCATGAAAAGGGACCTCATTGAAGTTTATATTGCTAGAAGCACAATGAAGTTTTTAAGAAAGAAATTATTCATGGTGAAGCACCAAAAGAAAAAGAATGTGCAAAGAAAGAAAACTGAAACAGAAAGGAAGAAAACAAATGATATTCTGGAAGCGAAGATGAGTGGTGCTGAAGAGACCACTATTAAAAGGAATATAGTGTGTATTAAATATTGTAGAAATAAAATGAAGAAAAACAATGAAAGAGGAAGAAGAATTGATAATGACATCGTCGGTAGTATGGAGAAAGACAATGATGTTCTCAGTAGTGCACAGAATATACAAAGTAAAAACGATTCTATGGGAGGGCGTTACGTTAAATGGAAGAAGATATATTGTTCAGAAGATAAATGGAGAAAGAATTATAGCCGATAGATATTTTCTAGCCTAAAAGAGGAAATGCGTCGAAGAAATTTGATTATGATGAATCAATTCAGCGAAGAGAGTAAGAAAGAGAGAGTAGACAAGATTAATAAAATAATTGTGAAGAAAATAGCTACCTGTGATATAGGACATGACGTTCTTGGTTGTGAAAAAATGAAATTTAATAGCGGGAGCAATATCACTGTGTGCGAAGATATTCAAGAAATAGAGAATAAAAAGAAATAGGAAGTCATAGTAGTCGCTCTGCGTTTCATAAAGCCAGAATGCAATACGGTGCAGTACATGATAGAAAGATTGAAATGATGGGAACCAAAAAACAATTAAGATATGAGAAGTGCCATAAGGGAAGAAGGAGAATGGCTAGAAAAGATAAAAGAGTTGGGTTACAAAGTTGCAAGTCTGAAGATGATGGAAGAATAGGGCAAGCCCTTAGTAAGAGTGGGAATGCTAGCGATCGCGAAGTATGGAGAGCAGAAGGATCCGGCAAGGAGGAAAAATGGTTTGGAATTACTGCTGAAAGTGTTACGATTGAAAGGGCAATGAAAAGGATCCTGGATAGCATCAATGAAGCCGACTATTATGTTGATGGATCCATAATACATCCTCAGACCTGGCGCAGTTTAATGAATATGATTGGAATCATACTTACAAAATTGGAAGAAGAAGGTTGGAAAATCACCGCTCCTTTGTTTGAATTAGTTAAAAAAAAGAAATCACCAAAGTACGTTGGGAAAGCAGGCATCAGGAGGCATTTGAAAAGTTAAAGGAATCACTGATATCGAAACCGATTTTAAAGGTGCCACAGCTAGACAAGACATTTACTCTTCAAGTAGATGCCTCCGACACGTCGATAGGGTACGTCCTTCTACAGGAAGAAGATGGTATTCTTCACCCTATTTTCTATGGATGCAAAAAGCTTTCCCCAACACAGAGAAGGTACAGCACTCTAGACAAAGAGGCTTTAGCCATCATCATGGGTGTCAAGAAGTATGAACCATACTTATACGGGAAGGAATTAGTACTTCAGTCAGACCATCGACCTTTGACCGCCATGAATAAGAAAAGATATGAAAATACTCACGGATTATGAGATGGTCTCTGTTTTTACAGAGGTACCGTTTTATTTTGAATCACATTTGTGGAAAAGACAATGTGATTGCAGATTACCTAAG
>JABUQX010065917.1:47500-52475 GCA_015478945.1 Trachelipus rathkii | reverse complement strand
ATAAGAATCGAGTTTTTTATCAGTAACCACTAAGGTTTTTTATCGTAACGAATAAGAATAAGTTGCCAAGAGAATTCTTCAAACTACAGAACCGAAGTACGAACTTTGCTATTATCCCGGTAGGCTTGTTCCTTGCGTGCATCTGACGCCGTGTTCAATTCCTGTCATCTTCAAATAAACGAGACAACAGTTCTCATTACAGAATTCCTGAAACATGAATCGGACCAATATTTTTGTAAATATATATATATTGCTTTGTCAATATTTCGGTTTTCTGTTTCTCAAAATTTTGGTTTTCTGGTTGTGTGTGGTTAAGGATGTAATCAGTTCTTTTGATTTTCCATCATTTTTCGGTTAATCCCATCTCCTCGCCGCCTACCACTCATTAACAGATCATCGGCTTTATAATTCATCATTATAAGAAATTTGAGTGGGGGCGTAATTTTAGTGCGGGGGGATGTAGGGGTTGCTGTCACAGTAACTCCTACTCTATTTGAATAGGTGCATCACCAATTATTTGGTGTATTTTTAGATTTAAGATTTATTCTCATTTGTATGCTTTTGTGCCATAATCAGAACTTTTTCCCCAATCTACTAATCTACTGTTTTTAGGAATATATAAACGTAGATAGTAGCCATTTTCAGCTATATTATTTTGTGAAGTGGACCACATTTATTTTGTCCCTTCACCACATCTCCGTCAATCTCTCTGGATTCCTTGTGGACGAGGAATTTACACCTCAGTAAAAGTAAGATCTTACTTTTACTATGTTCATACACTTAATGTCTTTATAATTTTAGAGGTGTGTGTGCTCCATTTGAGATTTCTGTATGGTTTGGCTTATGGCTTCTCTATTTTCACAGTTCATCAGCAGTTCTCCGGTCTTCCTCAAGACTCTTCAAACAACCCTTGTGGAAGGTATCTACAATCCCCAAGGGTGAGTTGAAGCCATGCTTTATATCCTTTTTTATGTTTTCTGTCATGGAGCACAAAATTTTACATCATGCCTACTTTTATATTTCTCAGGTTTTATTGCTGGGGCATATTACTTACATTCTAGTGCAGGGGTATCGCCTCCATTCCATTGCCGGGGCCTACCTTGCCCATTCCACCACTGGGGCCTGCTTTGTGTACATCTCTTGCCGCCAAATTTCTATTGCTGAGGCCTACTGCCCGAAATTCAGCATCCGAATAGCAGACCATATTTTAATTCAGCACTGGAGTGTTGCAATAACAGACCACAAAGTTAAGAGATCTTTATCTATTTGCATCCTTTACTACACACACACATCAGTTCTTGTTCCTTTTTGTAAATATATCTCTCTTGAAACTTGAGTTGAATGGAATTTAACTGAACTGACCTTACGACTTCAACTTACAATCTTAGGTTTGGGTCTAGACCAAACTGATGGATAACAGATACTCAGAAATAGAAATCGACATTTAGATTATCCTCCCCTTAATTTAAGTATAATAAACGTTGTTTTAAACGTTTTGTTTTATTTCCCCGGATTCATCAAACCTGACCTTGTTCATTCAAGGAGAAATCGTCAGCATCACTTACTTAAAATTATATCGAAGGTTCATTTTTGCGGAAGGCCCAAATTGAGTTGTTCACAGGTAATAATAAGTAGTACCGTTAGGAGATACACTAATTCTACCATTAACAGCGGTGGAGGTAGATAAGTAATTAACACCTTAGTTATTTCTTTCAGACTAACCTCTTAACACCTGTATGCACCACAGTAGCATACTAACTAACTAATTTTTTCTCTGTCTCTGTTTCTCTTATAGAATTAATCCATTAATCTTTACTGACAGTTCCTTTTAGTCTCTGATCTTCGACGCTGTCTTAGTTTCGATCTCACTTTCTAAATTTATTGGGTGGTTTGGGGACCTCTGTTAACAGTTAATATCCGGGTCTTCTTTCCATTAACTCTCCCTAACATCGTAACAAGGGGTGCTGTATCTGCACATAAGTTTTGTGTTGATATTGGTAACTCCAGGCTAGTTTGCTGCGGTGTTTCTTCTTTCCTGCCACTCTGTTCTGTGGAATCTCTCCAATCTTTTGTGTTTTTCCTATTGATTTAATCTTCCTCACTTTAAATCCTGCGTCTGTGCTCATCTGTTATTTACGGTAGTTGGTGAACTTTTGAGGCGTTCAACACCCCTCCTTAAATACAGATATAATATATATAATATATATATATATAGTATATAATAATATATATAATATATATAATAATTATATATATTATATATATATTATTATTATATATAATTATATATATATTATATAATATATATATTGGGATAAAAGTATCGGTAATCAGGTATCAGCAAAAATTTCAGTATCGGTTTTGAAAAAAAATTGTGAGTACTTGTATCAGAATCGGACTAAAATTTAGTATCAGTGTAACACTAAAATATATATATGTATACCATAAAATGGGGGAAAATCGGTCAAAAATCACGCATTTTTTTTTTTTAATGATTTTTTTTTTAATGAATCATGAAAAATCAAAATTTTAAGTTACATCTATACTTAATAGTTTTTTCTCACATTTAGTTTCCTTAATGTTTTAGAATAATGAAAATAATAAGAATCTCGAAATGAATATTTAAAATTTTTTTGAAAAATTCCATTTTCAAAAAATTGAATTCGGGAAAAACCGGTCAGTGGCGTAGGGGAAAGCCGGTCATTAAATATTATTTGGTTTGTGCTTGTCCAAACTAATTATAATTATAATTTAAATGTTAAATAGAGTTTAATAATGTTATAGAATTAATTTGGATAGAAAAACACAAGTCTAAGTTATATTTTATTAACATTTTGCAAACGTTGATTTTTTACAAAATTTTGAAATTTTATTTTCATTTTTTTATGCTAAATAAGCGTTGAAAAAAAAGAATTATGACAATAATTTTTAATAATTTCTAATAATAATAATACTATTTCAACTTTTTAACAAAATAGGCACTTTATATTATGAGTAGGCCTATTTACGCACATTTCACATGAACTTTTTGATGAAAAAAATTTCACAGTATTATAATTTAAATTATGACAATCAATTTTAATAATTTTTAATAATAATAATATTTGCACTTTTTAACAAAATAGGCACTTTTATATATATATATATATATATATATATATATAATATATATATATATATATATATATATATATATATATATATATATATTATTATATATATATATATATATATATATAATATATATATATATATTGAGTATGTACGGCACATTTCACGTGAACTTTTTTTTTTCCTTACACTAGATAGAAGAAGGATATATAGAGAACATTAAACAACAGCTTTTGTATCATAGCAGGGATCAAGGTGAGGAGATTATTAGGGCATTTTATTTATAATTTTTTTTTTAAATGATTTAATCTCTATTTATATGTATTAGCAGAACGTTTTTTCCCCCAAAATTTGAAATTGCGTGTAATCATTTTAAAAATAAGCTTAATATTTAAATTTTTTACATGAAAATGTTAAAATAGACTTCCCAAATGCACTAAGTAAAAATTTGATAATCTAATTCTACGAGATCACCAGGTCTTAGAATTTTTTGCAATTTTAAAAAAAAAAAAATTTTACAACTTCGGGAAATTTTTTGACAGTAGGTTATAAGTTATTTACTTAAATTTTTATATATGGTTAAAATATAATCTATTTGCTACCTAAAAAAACCTTTCTCTAAGAAAAATGTTTTAATTTAAAAAAATATTAACAATTATTATAATTAGTGACTGGTTTTCCCCTCTGTGACCGATTTTCCCTCATTTTATGGTATATATATATATATATATAATATATATATATTATATATATATATATAAAATATATATATATATATATAATATATATATATATATATATATATATATATATATATATATAAAGTAATATATTAATCATAAACTCTTATTAAAAGGGAGATGAGAATTATGGAAAAAGTAACCTTCAGGACAAATTCTATACTATTTATAAAACTTTTTTTTTTTGGACAGCAGAAAGAAAATTATAATTAATATTGTAAATGCTACAATTTTCACCACAAATGCAAGTTTTATTTTCTAGTATTAATTTATAGTACTGTATGAAGGCTAATAATGCAATTTTATTTGAAATTATGAAATCTATGTCAAATACATCCAGTGGAAAAAAAACCATCATAAAACTAAATAAATATTTGAAAGTAGCCTAGGTGAAGGAAATTAATATCACACACTTTATTTGAGTAAAATAAGCTTCATTAAAAAACAAGTCTGAATAACTTTAATTATTTAATTAATTAAATAATTATTTAATAAAATTAATTATTTTAATTAATTAATTAACCTTCTGAATATAACCAAACTGAAGTACCATATTTAAAATTCTTGAAATTATACGTCCATAATTTCGAGCATAACAAACAAATAAATAAAAAACTGGCAACAACCTTTTTTTTTCAAAGGTGTCAGGCTATCTGGACTTTAACCAAACTCTTATTTGAGTAACCTACCTAGGTGAAGAACCTTACACTTTTTACAATTAAAATTCATTTGCAACTTATCTGCACACCCAAAAGTTAATCAGACTCAATTTGAAATCTTTATACTCCCGTTCACTATTCCTACTGAGGAGGCCACTTGGTATCATCTGCAAACTTAGAAACCTTGCATTTAAGTCCCTGGTTCTAAATCATTTATATATATGATGAACAATAGTGGCCCCAGCACTGAACCCTGTGGGACACCACTCTTCAAAATTTTCCCATGATGACTTACTGCCATTTAGTTGTACACACTGTTTTCTATTCCACAACCACTCTTTGATCCAACTATGTACCACTCCACTTATACACATTGCAATAACTTCTTCCTCAGCCTTATGTGGGGAACCTTTTTTCAAAAGCTTTGCTTAAGTCTAAATATATAATATTCAACTGATCTCCTCA
>JABUQX010065917.1:20000-42500 GCA_015478945.1 Trachelipus rathkii | reverse complement strand
CACAACGCACTACTGACTTGATCATTCATCATCACTCCAACCATATCCTCTCATAGGGCTATTGTTATCATACTTCTCCTCACATGCTTCTTTACACTCATCCTCATCTACTTCACTATCACTAGACAAAGACAAATAATCAAAAACCCTTTCTTTCCACTCGCCATAACTCTCACCCTTTCTACGTTTCTTAAACTCTTCCACATCAAGCACTCCATCATCCTTCTTTTCTGACTTCTTTTTTACTTCTTTCACTTTTTCTTCTACTTTCACATCCACCTTATCTCCTTCACTTTTATTATTCACACCATACACCTTTGTTTCTTCATCATCACTCCTACTAACTCTATGAAAAACTACCCCCCTTTTCTGCACCAACTTCTTCCAAACTTCTATTCATACTCTCTGATATCTCTTTTTGACTGACTTTTCATCTTTCACTCTTACTAATACAGTATAACACACCCTTTTATCCTCCTCTTTCTGATCTTTTCCCAAATCTATACCACATATCTGACCAATCAAATCAGCCATATCTTCTGTACTACTATCCTTAACACTCTCCCTCCTAAAAGTAATACCTCTTCCCATACCTACAGACTTTGTTTTATCTTCCATTCTTGAATTGTCAACTAAATTCTTCCCTCTGCTTATTCCTACTCAGTTTCTCTCTACGTCCACCTTAGCCACACCCTTTAAAGCTTCTTATGTGATAAATACGTATGCAACTACTTAAAAGTAAAGATCAAAATATTAAAAAGCTAAAATCGCCTTCTAAAAATGTTCATAAGTTACAATTTCGATATTCTAATCTAGCTTATTATCAATATCCAATATTAAACTATAGGTTCAACCCAGTGCTCTCCATACCTTAAGAGGCTTTCTCTACTATAAAAAATGGAGAAACTCAGTATAGCCGTCCCTTTTTCTCCCCTTTCCACTTAACAGAAACAAATGCAAATCAGTTCTAAGGACAGCATTTCGACTCTCTATATTTTGGATTTTAGGATCAGGGGGGACTCTTCCTCTCTCATATCTCTAATAACGCGAAATTTTCTTGTTGAAAAAATAATTGTTCAACTATATGAGTGTAGCCTTTTCCTCCTCCTTTCCGACTAAATTAAATTCCTGCCAACTATTGGGCTCAAGCTTTTCCCTCCTCTTAACTAGTCGAACGGGTTTAAGTGAAAGCATATTAAATTTCAAGTCGGTTTCCAAGTATCCTAAAATCTTATTCATTTCAATTTACGAGTGTTAATACTCTTCATTTATATATATGAGACTTTATATATTTATTGTGTGATTGATTTTAAATACGCTTTCTTCCTATATAACAAAAATTAGAATTCTATTTAACGATGGCTTCACACTCATACTTTTCTATATTTGTACAATTAGAACAGATCTATATTACAGTTGCGCACCGAAATCATGAGGCCTCATTCCTCCTCTTTACTCTACCTTCAATATTCGACCAAACATTTGTAACAAACAACGCTAACAGACTCCATAACCTTGTCATGCCTACCTACTTCATACTGTAAGTTCTACAATCAAAACAACCCTATCCGTATAGTGACTCCACGGTATTTTTTCACATTAATACACTCTACTCATCCCTATAACTATACCAAATTTAAACAGACTAAAACTTTTAAATATTATATGGAAATTTGACGTCCTTTATTCAAATCATCTTATTGCCGCTTGCTTTTTTACGGTAAATTTATCATTCCACAATTTTCAATATATTTTGTCTGAACCTTGTGTTACAGTGCGCACGTACACTCTCTGCATTTTCATAGTCCCAATATTAAAACTAACATCACCTTTATTCATGTCGCTGTGCTTGAAATATAAGCACACGCCTACTCGAGTATCGTCACGACATATCAGTCTCATATGACCTCGCAACAGCATATTAATCAGATGTCAAAGTATACCGTATATATATGATATTCCTACTATCTACGATATACCTGTACACACATATGAGATATAGTATATCAATCTATCAGTCCAGTCCAGATATCCTACTCTCTTCATGTGCCATTATATTGCGTCACCGCGCAATATGAGCGCGCGAGCATGTCATATTCTCTTAGTGTCTCCAACTGCGTAAGCGTACTCGTAGTACCTCTGCACTACATATACTCACATGAGATCGGCGTACTATGCTGAGAGTACATCGCACGAGATTGTGACCAACGTCGATCCATCTTATTCTCGACCTATATCTCTCTTATTCTATCCAACTTCTATCCTTTCTACGCAAACACACTCTAATCTGTGCTATATCTACACCATATATCCTGACACATATAGCGATGTGAGACAATCGACTCATATAATCCTGTCGAGCGACTGTTATTACAGCATATAATCTATATATACAATAACCACATAACAATGAGTACTATAGTCACAACCAAATATCAACGTTGGTATACTCTTCGCAATCACAACCTACAGAGTGTCATTACAGCTAATGATATAATTCATATCATTCAATCACTCGACCAACACAATAAAAGGACATGATAATATCGTATCATGATGATCCCTCACTCAACTGACTATGTTCCAATCTCTATATTATAGCAATCGACAAGTCCCTAGAGACCACCCTGACTCTCTCCCGCTCACTCCCTCGCTTGTCTCGTGCCCTCACTTTCTCTTCCTCCCGACTACTAAAATTTTATCATCTTAAAATCTCAACTAACTATTATATCGAACCATATAGTCGAACTAATGTCTGAAACAATACCACCGTATATACACTAATACTCCGTATCTATCATATTACAACTTAGAACCTATACGCACAACTCAACTATATATAAATATAACCCTACAGACTCATCAACACACTAGAAACCATACATAATCCATGCGAGTATATCACAATTATCACATTACAATCGAAGCAATGATCATCAACTAATCATAATAAATAGACCATCTTCAGTAATCATCATATATATACATACTGATATGCTTTTAAACGTCATAATAGATCTCTCGAAGCCACTTCAAAAACACTCTTCAATCCACTCACACGAGACTAAATCTAACCAGTCCGATTAAACATATCTCTAGTACTACGCATCCTAATTTCACCAATAATCACATCCACCATCGTACCTTACTTCAATCTAACATACATGGCACACTAACACACACACCGTGCCTAACTCTTATACCGACCTAAACTACGACAATTACAAATACCGTATACACAAACGTTAGACCATCCTGACTTATCCTCTCTAAACACGGAATCAATAATATCAAGATATAGATAATTACGACCACTAATACACCTATCTATTATAATAACCTAACATCTTAGCACACCAACACACACTCCCACACGCACTAGAAGCATTGATAACAACACACACTAGCTCTACAAATACTTTCGATACTACAATATAGTCACATGACTACACTCATACGCAGCAAGCGTTCCAATTTATATACATTAACTCTCATGGCACAATATCTATACGGTAGACATGTATAAGAACAATATTCACCTGCGTCACCAAACCTATAAATGCACAGCATCTATCCCCGAAATCAGTATAGTAGATGCAATGTTACCTATGACAATACCACATCCCATGTGACGCGTCATAACTCTACTCTATCTATCTTTATCCAACGTTATTACCCATATCCCACATTAGACGCAGTCAGATCACTACATCCCTAGGTCATAACTCAAAATTAAGAATGTTGAAAAAGACAAAACGCGGATGTGCAAGTGTGATATGAACATGCTATAACCCGAGTAACTTTCTCAGCATACCGCTAAAGTCTCATACTATCAAGTCACGGCACTTAGTCGTCTCGAGGCAAGTGTGCTGGAATTTACTATTAAGTGAATCTCAATAAAGACTCTCTATTCCCAACCCGCAATATACCTCTTATACCTTAGTCCACACATAACTCACACCACTCTCTAATAACCTACATATTCACACATCTCGCTGACATAACTAACAGTCAAACACGCTAATCCATGCTCTTATAAACCTACTATCGACACGTATATATTTAATCTCATATACTGACCTTCGTATTCACTCGTCTCTAAATACATCTATACCGCTCTGTAGTGTCCATGCGATAAGCTGTATACACAGGAGTATTATATACCCTATTCTACACTTATCGATATATCTATCAACAGCATACTTCGAATACTATAACTGAGTTATCAAATCCAACATTTCTATCAATATTCTTGATTACCAATCTCACTCATACAACATCTTGCACTATCACGGATATGAGATCGACATACTACACTTAAACCGTACTCACACCACTAATCCTGTCATCTACTAGCGAGACTAACACACATCATAAACCTTACCAACATACAAATCTCCCTCACTCATCACTCATTACCGAAGCACACAACTCTACATTCAATACAATCAACCAAAATCAGTCGCTACACTTTCTCACTAGAGCCTATCACCATACAATCATACATACATCCTCATCTACTCTCACATCCATGCGTGTAAGTTAGCGTCGTAACGCAGATCATAACGATACACTCGACATGCGATAACGCAGCACTCATCGATCTTACATTATCACTCATACACAATCATTCATGAAAATAATCTACTTCATCATCCCTCTACTCACCTCATCGTACTACCATCATATACACTACAGCCCATAACCACTACATCTAGCATCTCCTAACTGTACTATCACGCGAACAATTAGTACTCATCGCTGACAACACATTATCTATGACAACACGTAGAGTATTCAGTCCACGATCTTTTCCCATGTGCTCGATCATCCTAGATCTCCTCAAGCCTCGAATCCAGACCGACCATATGAAAAACAACCATACCACACTAACGCTCCTGAAGCTAATCTCGCACCAGACTCATATCCGCCTATACGACCCCATCTCAAGCCTCACCGAAGCTACCTCACCTAACCTCTACTATCAGTAACTACTCATAATACCCACACGACATAATTACGCGATCCATATAACTATAACCTCTTACATCTCCCTAACACTCACTGAGAGAAATATATCTCTACATACATCAACCATAAGAGTGATATAACATCTTAAGAGACAGAGTATATTGCATGATTAAATGATTGAGGTTAGATAAGATGTAAGTTTGGCTTGTTTGTTCAAAGATGATAATGTTTGAGAAGTCTGAATTTTTTTAAAATAGTCTACGAATGCAATTTACTCGTGCCCTAATAAAATGATATATCTAAAAAGTTATATCTACAATACATGTAATTCTACAATAGCGACTAATATCTATATACATCTTCTTTGCCACTACAACACTATAACCAACGAAACCATACACGAGTGACCTATTTATTAAGCATGTGACCGAGGCAGTCATAAGACGATGTGCTATCATCACTCTCATCACATACTAAGCACCCTCTATCTCACGAGAAGTCAATCACATCGAAATCATATTCACATAGACGTCTCCGTACATATAAGATACCATTAAGCGTGATAAGAGATTCCACGCACGATTCGTAGCAGAATGCAAAAACTATGACTGTCGAGCATATCAACTCATCACTTAACTATCAAATCTAATCCGAATCTCTACACTTTGACCACCTCTACCTATACAATCTATCTCACCAGCACACGCTATCTAACAATACACAAATATCGTCATAATTATATCGTCGTCACCATTGCCTCTATGCTAAGTAGATACTCCCTCTCAACTATATAGCATAAGATATCCGAATGCAAATTCCAGCAAATCCACCAGATAAGTCTATGGTTACTAACTTCACCAACTCAAACTTCTGTAGATAATATCTCTCTACAAGCAATCGATTCAACAAGACCCACACATTTATACTTATAAACCTTCCCACACCTAATGTACCGACTAATCTCCCCACATTCTACAACATACATAAACGACACCAAATCATTTCCTTCCTTACACACCACAACGCACTCTACTACATACAACTATACATCGAGCACTCTCACACCCTACACACCAAATCAATCATCCGATCGCTCTAACCAACCACTCACTAAAATCACGCTGCACATACATACGACGCCTGATCTCAACCACATAAACACCGCAACATCTACTTATCACTGATCTATCACGCCAACCAACTTACCAAATCAAAACAGTGAGCCTAGATTCAATCAGACACACCTATCACGACCATACCCACCAATCTCCCATCATCGTCATATAGAAGTGTGAGTAGTATATTACCTATCTGAACAGAGACACTAACCATATACACCTCTAAATATAACTAGAACTTACTCCGAATGCCTCACTTCAATCCACTATCCTTACAGATCTCATATCACCTGCCGTACCTAATACACAACTATATCTACTAATCACATCTACACAGATATACATGATACACCATCTATTCACATATATTATAATAACAATTACTACACTAATCGAACATCGACACAATCCATACTCAATCTCTCTCCACAATGCCCCTGTTCGAAGTTAGTTACCAGTTAGTTTATCTTTACAACGGTGTCTTTCGTATACTAATACTGAAGATACATCTTGTATGTAGTGTGACTCCACTCATACAGTTTCTCTTCAAAAGATAGAACCTTTAGAAAACGCCGCTCTCAATCAACTTATCCACTTAAGTCTTACTATCTATATATATAATTAGTACAGATTCTAATCTCATCATACTTACATCACACACCACAAGACTACATATAAACGACGACAACCTGCACTCACGCTCCAGACTATAACAACTATAACAACCAATTCACTCCACATGAATCTATATCAATTCTACACAGTCCTTATACCTACCTACGTCACCACTAAAGACTAATCAAATTCCTATCACTTACTATATATTACTAATCTGAGGCGCAGTCTAAAACACACCATCCCTAATTGCTAATGAACCAGACAATAATAACCCGTATACTAGAACATATTAGAACATAGCAACTGCTATCCTCACACACACACACTGCACCTATACCAACGAGCATTACAACATCATTCAAACATACACTACTCCTGAACGAAAGTATACAATACCATAGAGATCACTAGAGCCCTACATCCGACTACCCTCCAACAGTCAGCATCCCACCCCGTACGACCATCAAAGCGACGCATCCACAGATTTATCACCTCACCAACAACGAGCCACAATCGACGCGTGAGAGTTGTATATCTCTACATTTACTCAACCACACACCTATATACGTGTGCGACAATAGCACTTCTCACACAACACGAGAGACCAATAGGCATGCCGCTAGAGCATCAAATGTATATAATAATCTATAATATACTAATATATATCTCTTTCTTACATTCTAAAACTTCTATAAATAACCCAACTAACTTTTAGTGCCAATTATATTCATTCGAACAAAACTACTACAACTAAGGGGCTTTATATACCTCTCTACTTATCCTACTCTCGTCATGGCCTAAAACTAACCTTGAGCGTTCTTCTGTCTTCACACTATCAACTCACGAGCGACAAGCATATTGATCAACGACACATGTGTATACACTGCATCTCTACACGCTCCTGTCACACAGAACTTACATCGATCACATCGAACAATACCTCATAAATCTCTGCTTACCAACAAGCTATACATCAACCCACCACACAAACATAAATTATGTCCCATGAGGTAGTCCTACTTATAACGTGCCTATCTGTTCACTAACCATCTACCTCCGAATTAAATTCATATACGCATCAGTATATGACCATGCATCTATCCCGCACCTCAGTGATCCGATATGCGTCGCAGCCTCATAGCATTACGTACTAGCAAGTGCAGAAATATGATCCAATCCACCAATCATACGATCATACACAAACACACCTACACTACATGCAAGAACAGAACTGACACTAAGTTACTATGCGTATCTAGGCATGACTGCACTCAGTATAATCTGAACGTCCATCTAGACACTAGACATATATACTACTATAATGAAACATACTACATCACCCTTATCATCAGAACAGACGATAAAGTCTTTACCACACCATTGCTACTATACACTTAAGTACAGCCTAACACAACACGTAATCTATAGTACCTCATCTTTAGATATACTGCGTTGTTCACAGAACACACTCTTTATCAAGAATCCAGTCATATCTCACGATATATGATCTATCTCACTACCTATTATCTATCTATACCTATAATATAACGATGTCCTATATCTCTATCTCCAACACTATATATCACTAACTTTCAAACCCATAAAATAAAAAATAAAATAAAATAATATATAAAAAAAAAATAAAAATATACGTCTCATAATCGTCGTCAAAAATATAACACTTACCACGCATATATGCTACTCAAGCCTGATACGCCACATCCACTACATACCTAACTCGATATCTCCAGCACCTTCTTGATGTCTTACTAAGAGCAATAAATTCTCCATTTAACTTTACACATATATCTTATTTAACCAGACACACTGTCTCAACACAACCTATGTATACACTCTCACTCTCAATCATATATAACCTCATCTACTCATAGTCAGCTCCCTACTCACTTATACCGCCTATATCGAGGTCTATATATCGTATTATATCATAAAACTCTCAGCGCGCACCATACGTGTAACACTATCTCTATTCACACGAGAATAGCAGCTCGAGCGACTCCATATCTGTATACCACACAAGATTCACATCGCACCATCTAACCTTATCACACGACATACACCTCTTTCACTATGCGTAGCTACATACACACACACAATATATCTCTATTAGAGCCGCACCGAGAGCACGCATACTCCTCCTTGAAATCTCGTGCTCAATCACAGCGACTCAGTCAGCTCGAACTTCACTACATAACAAAACGCCATATAAATCTATATCACTATCGATACGCGCAATATACAACGTTCTCTCACTATAGCTACTACATCTATCAGACATAACTTTACACCCATACTCACGTAATTTTACCTAACCAACATAAATAACATTCCGGCTATACAGCAGACAGATCTAGATTCATCTCCCTCACCAATCAACTAAGCCTCTACTACTACATCCTCCACCACTACGCAACTCCACGTTCCAACACTCGCTATATAGCTGGCACACAAAGTAGAAACACTCTAACACACCTATAGTATCAAATCGCCGCAAAGACATCCGTTCACAGCACTCTCCCATACTCTCTGCTACTTCTCTCAATGTAAACACATATTCCTGTCAAGACGACCATTTACTATATCCACGTGTAACCACCTCGAGACACGACTTGAGGTATATAAAATCATAAGTAGTTCTATATATCTGTACTCACTGCACTTATTCCAGATACTCCTGACACGAATATAGTCGCTAGAGATGAGCTACTACTGCACATACCCGTACAAATCTTCCAATCTGTGCATACACACCCTACTTAACACCACTTCCTACTGATAAGTCGAGTACTTGATAAATGACGAATAGAGAATATTATCAAGCGCTGAACTATTAATAAGTATCGTCCCCCTCACTATCCCTTCCTCCATGCAACACATACTCACCCACCGCCCCCAAATACCCTGTAACCCCCACTCAACTTGAAACTACTTTACATGATGAAGTCAATAACAATAATATAGTATTACTGTATATGTCTTTTCATCCTCAACCTTCCTTCATCTAGACTTCTTTTTAATAGAGGGCCGGATCCCAATACGACATTACTTCTTGAACAATGACTATTAACGCTCCTCACTCTCTCTACCTTGGATAATCACACTGAACCGAGCAATCTACTCACTTATAACCATCCAAAAGCTCACAATCATATACATAAATATCTCGTACGACACGCACTATACTCGCTTGCTGACCTTACAACATGTACACGATCAGTAAACACATCTGTCACAGCGACTGTCTCATACTTCATGCTAACACATCGTCGCGCCCACGGAAGACACGATCATATCGAACAAACTACACTCACAACTAGATCATGTTAACTGCCTCCATATGAACCTCAGAGAAAGCTTATGATCATCAGCAACATCACATGAACTGCCCACCACAGGTGCTACCATCCCAACCTCACTCCCATGACCAGCATACGATTCTTATCATAACCCACTCACATCTCTGTCACTACATGCTCAACACTACTCCGATAGCCAGCCAGCTACGATATACTTGCTAAAAGAACTCCTTCATAACAACGATCACTACGCACTCCTGCACTCTACACAAACGTGCAACACAGACAACTAGTATCTACAACACCATCATTCACCACACGAGTATACATATGCTGTGCAATGTCAGTGCCGAATGTCACAAAGATCACAGTCAGAGCAATACTACACTCTAATCAACATAATAATCGCCAAAAACTCACATAGTACAATCCACTTCGATCCGATCAGACCAGCAACTTTCCAATACCTCTAAGATCTCGTTATACATACCCAGCACAGCTAAAAATTACCTACATCGACGACACTAAGATACAGTCGCACTCATACTCTCATTCTCACCACCTACGTAACACTCCAATAGCTTCTTCACTCTCAATAACTTATTTGTTTCATTCCTTCTACCCACTACACTAATCACACACGCAATCACATAATATGCTGAGTGAACTAGCAATATCCTATCAGACCCTCACCACTATATAGATCTAGCTTAACCTATCACCACAATTAGCCCCACACCATCCACATAACCAATCGCTCGACTATCACCTCCCAGCATACTCACGTGCACAACTCACTCAATACCTACTCCATATCTATATTATCAACAACCATCCACCTAATCCTCTCCTTTATACATACTTAATACCAAGTATATCCGTCAACACATCGCCACCACTCTTCCCACTAGTATATTATGATACCTACGCGACTCCTTTCTCCACAGCCCACTCCATCACACTCCTAACTGTATCACTACTACCATCTCATATCATACATGTGACTTATCACACGACATCACCACCACCACACTACACGACGCCATCACCACTACTACCACCACACATCCTTCCTATCATAATCCCACAAATACCTACAACACTAAGAACACCACATATCCACACACTACTTCACATCTGCTCACGAATTCCGTATACATACTCACCTCCACACAACACAATAAATACTCCTATGATCTCAACAATATCATCAACTACTATATAAGATCATACATCTCCTCAAACACCGCCATAACATTCGAGCATACAGAATGAAAATGTTGTCTACCAATAACCCATTACACTGACCATCATCACACCACTATCTCACCATAATACTCAGCGATCATACTAGCAACTACCCTCGTCAAAACATCTATACCCTATAATCTGTCTCTTCTGCAGCGTAAATCCTAGTAAAGCCCGAACGTGAGTACATATGCTTCCATATCATCATAATCATCTACAATGAGAGAATTACACACACCTGGATCCAATCATATATACCATCACTGAAGTCACTACATAACACGAGTAAGATATCTCATATCACCTATCAAGCAGCCGAGACACAAGAGTCGCATCACTACGCGTCACGTATACTCATCAATCAGCTCCAACCGTCATACACTCGTGACACACCCCAAGCGCACACTCTATGGCACTAACGTAAGCAGACCTCAAACTCCACAATGACAAGAAGACGATAATTACATAAAACTGGGTGCATTATATCTGTATATATGATCTTATAACATAACACGCTTCATCTAAGTCTCTAAAAATCACCCATAGTATCAAACATATATCAACGTCATGAAGATGATACACTCCAGTATAAGTACACAATTACACTGTAAACGCGAGAACACCAAAGATATCATCCGATTCATCAACAATAACATCATACATATAATACATATCTATAAATTATCTCAGAAAACATACACTATAACATATCAGATCTATACTATACGTGCGACATACGCACGTATGATATGCCTCCATACAGGTCATACACACGCCGCACACAAATAGTCCAAACATAGACATCTAATATAATCATCACACCGTTCTACAGATACTTAGCTCCACAAGAGCAATCGTAACACAAACTATAACAGTCATGCACTATGACTCGCTCGCATTACGCATCTATCTCTGCTGCTGTGAGAACAATACACCTCGAATCCACTATATCCAGCGCATCGACTATAATGCATACAACAATACACAACTACATCTTCATCATATATCTAATGGATGAACAATCACTCTATACATCATGAATGGTGTGAACACCTACGTATACATCTGTTATATCGTGCGACATACTCACATATAATCGTAGCACTATACACTGCACAAGCGCTCGATACACATCTGCGAATAAGAATCATTTATGCTACCTCATATAACTCATATAGAGCGTCTCATATATGATTCTTGTACACTAGACTCCTCACATAACTATACAATACCTCAACTCACACAAGATTCTACTCAATGTATGGATGTTGTGAGCATATATGGGTGCGACACAAACATCAACACAACAACACAACCCTCTATCACGAATGTATAAGATACAGAATCTGCCTAACATGATGCGAGTTCCTCACATCACAGCTCATATCAGATAACTCACACCGCCAAACACTATCTCAACTACTCAAGCACTCCACTATTACCTAATATACCAATATAGCAAGAATAACAATTAACATAACTAGATCATATAATATCAAATTACCCACCACAGCTCCACTTCAAGAGTGCGCTGAAGGAACGCTACACTCGACACTCTATATATTATCCCACCTTGTCATAACTATTTGTCTATCCAGCCACATGCCAAGCGCTTTTTGTCATGGTTATTGATGTATGTATTTATCATTACGTATCATCTGTTCGCACAAATGCTAATATTTGGCTGACTATATCAGCCTCCTTAGCATCTATACATCTCTGCGAATAGTCTATAACAGCTCAACACGCAGAGTCATATCTGACCTGTCTCAACAGCACACACGACTGTACGTCATAAATCACACAAGATACGCCCTTCTCCGTCGCCACCTCACTACGAATAATACCTTCAATCCTAAATCACCACGATCCTAGGCACACGCTTAGTAATGTGTGTCTGGCAGAGTTTCCGATGATTTTGCGAGATCCAGTAAGTAAACCTAGCTGCCTCTATCATCCGGAACACACATGATGCTCACTCAGTCTGATCATATGGTACATCTGAGATACAACTATTCCACACAGCACGTAGCGTGTATAGAACGCACCCTGATATCAATGCTCAGACTATAGACACACCTACGCGATCGACACAAAACATAGCGAGACTGAGCACGACAGACTCATCAATATATCTATCACGTAGGGAGAGTGATGCCATTCTAAGACATCAGGATTCCATTGCACAAGTGGGCCTGACGATCATGGATGATAAGATTGTATGGAGTGTAGTTAGTATCTTCAGAATTGGGTGGTTTTACAATTTGTGACGAATTTTATAGAGAGTATGTTTCAACATATGTTAAAGAGACTTTGTTTAATAGTTTACTTCTAAGATGTCGGTAGAAGGAACAGAAGGCATCGTTACATTGAGTGTGTGAGGGGTGACTAAGGAATTTACATTGGCTTAAGGATAGAAAGGGCAAGAGTATAAATTTAACTTGGAGAATGTCTTAGATCTACATAAGAGATGAATATAGATTAATGAAGGAATTTTTTGCAGAGCGGAGAGGAGGTTTCACACTCATCTATAACTATAATAAATAATGTATTGTAAAGTTTAGACCTATCCAGGGCACTGAAGGGTAGCAGACCTTCACCGGCAGAAGTGCGTGGTAGTCCTACAACTCTCCTGGCATATTTTATCCAATAAAGCATTTAAAACTATATGAAGAAATATCAATTGTATCTATAAAGTCAGAGCTGAGAGAAATAAAGAAGGAAACCATGTTAACACATCCACCTGCGAGACTCTCGATGTGCGATAAAGCCAAGAAAATGGACTGACGAAGAGGCAAGAGTCAACGAGATGATGCATGAAAGCCAGAATGTTGGACGGAAGAGGGCTCTCAGGTCAACAGACACTAATGATAGAATTCCATCACAAGATAACGTCAGGATAGCCGCTGTCACACAAGTATATTGGGTCCTCCATGACTCAGGATGATCAAGAGCGCAGGGGAACGAGTTAGGCATATGCGCACCCTTGTATTATTATTATTATTAATATAGATGTGATTTGATTATTGATTATTATTATTATTATATTATGTATTATATTATTAGAAAGTAGGGAACAGATTATTAATATTATCATCATTAGTTATTAATTGTTTCTTCTATCTTCGTCCTTTCCCCAGCTGTTGGGTGAGGAGGTCCGTAAGCATACACTGGAAGCAGAATTGGTTCTAATAGAAGACAGGACGTAAGTTGAAAAAGAAGCGCGCTCTATTGCCGATCCCCTATAACTAAGTGCGGCCTGTCGCAGCCAAAAATCCACCCTAGGGTTTGACACTCACGGACAGGAACCGGCCCACGTGGTAGCTTCATCCAGGGCATCCAGAACCCAAAGCCATGTCCCCGGCCCCTCACAAAAATCCCGTCATTCACTTCTTATTATAAATGCGCCTGCCTTCTCACACCTCTGCAAGAACTCTCAGTGGGTGCTGGTTCATACTTCGGTTATGTTATTAGTTAGATTATCTCCCATCTCATTGCATTAGTAATAAATAAAATAATAATAAATATATAATGGATAAGTGTTTATGTTTATGGCATTGACTCAAAAACTTGGTCATTGATTGTCTAAATGAAATCCACAATATTCGTCAAAGAATTCAAGTACTTTTTACAGGTTCTTTCAATTCTTCTAAATAGTTCTTTATTTTGGAAGAAATTTTATTGTAGGGACTATTCGAGAATAAAAAGAGTTAAAACTTTTGAATATTATACCAATATTCCGCCTGTACAACTTCAGCCATGATCACGGTTAACTAACTGTTATTTATAATGCAGCTTACAAAAGTAAACTAAGAAGCAAAAAAATAAATTAAAGTTATTTAATTAATTGTGATGTTAAAAATTTAATTGTGAATGAAAAATGCAAAAAAAAAACTTACATTGTTTTGCAAAATACAACATTATCATGGATACTAGGTGTACCTGCAAGACACTCAAATATTCAAAAAAAAATTACGACCATTCATTTCAGTTTAAATTTCATTTATGTACCTGCTTAAATTGTTTATAATAAAAAGAGATTCAGCTTTTCGTGATAGTTTAAATTATAAAGTTTGAAAATTTTTTTTAGAAAAGCGTACAGGCAATTATACCATGATAAGGGATTTGAGATACCGGACGTATAGGAAGCTCCCAAATTTACCTGGTTAAAATATACCATGTGTTGCATAATTCGGTTCTTAAAGTGTTAGTTGTCTAATCCGACATAAGAGGAATTACATCCTACTTTCTTTGCAATTAAATTGATACACAACATAACTTCTGGTAATCCTCGAACAATGACCACGTGTAATAAAATATGAGGACACTCGCCTCGGTGTGTAGTAGCTTCTAACATTAACTCTTTTCTCTGACAACATGTTCCTTTACAATCATGTTTAATTTTCGCTCTTCTCTCCCAGAAACACATTGTCCAACTCTCGCATGATTATAAAATAAAAAGGTTAAAAAATCATGCTTTCCATGTTAAGTGAATTTTATTTGGTAGTAAAATAATATAAATAATTTAGTTACTTAATAAACCTTTAATTTCCTCTCTATTGAGGATACGACCATTTATTAATTAATAGTGAATTTGTGCTTCTATCTATCTCTTGCGGTGTTAAAGAGTTCCCGAGCGATAAGGTTGGAGTGGTGGAAATGAATTATATTTATGTGAGTGAGTTTTCTTTCGGTATATTAGAATTCATAATTTGTGAGTAAACCGTTTATCTGTGTTACTTTTAAACATTTACTTCTCTTTCAACTCTCCCATTTTTAAAAAAAAGTAAGATATCTAAGAATGCCAGTTTTTTATCTTTAACATCTTCATAGGTGAAGTTTACGGATATTTGTTTAAGTCGTTCTATGAAAATTTTTAAAGTGATTTGAATTTTCAAAAATGACAAAAGTGTCAGCGTATCTTAAATATGTCTTCGGAATAAATGTGTTATTTTCATTCATAATAAAATCATAATCATAATTAATTTCATATCATATCTACCGATGAAAATTTGCTCTTGCACATAACGAAACAAGAATTCCCCATTCTGATTATTATAGTTGTCTCTAATGTTAGAAAGTCTGTTTGACTTAACGTTCCAGTTTAAAAAACAAGTAGGACATATACTTAAGAGATATATAAAACACAGAGATCCAAACCGCCAAATATTGAAAACCTGTCTTAAAAAATCTTTTAATCATTTGTGCTACAGAAACCCCTTTTGTATTTAATGATTGATGATAAAACCTTATTAAAAGATGGCGTATCAATGTGATCCCCATTGGGCCCAACATTTGCCCATTTCTACATCATCTCATATTGAAAACCAAATCTCACTCACCTACACAACACTCTAATCGAAAAACTATATTAATAGATGTGATGTTTATTCATCATATTTCATTCATAATTATATATATATATTAATATAAATAATATACTATATATTAATATATATAGATATATATATTCTATAATATTAATATATGATATAATATAATATATAATACAATGAGAGAATAATGCTTTTCCAGCATCATCGCTTCACCTATTGTCGTCATTATATAGATATATTATATATATATATATATAATTATATATATAATATTCAATAAATGTTTCAATCTATAAAATATTTAAATAATAATTTACTATTTTTTATTTCCCGCCAATTTGTTTTAAAATATTTTACAACTTTTTTTTGTTTTTAACATCTATTGCTACTCTATGCATAACCGAACATTGAATTTCAGTGTAACGGAACATGATTAAAAGTCGAAGTTATTTTTAAATAATTTTTAAAAATCACATTTTTGTTAAATATTGTTTTAAAAATAGAAATATCTCGAAAAGTACGATACTATAGCACGAAAAACCAAGTTACATATTGGATCAAGCGTATAAAAGCTTAATAACAAAATGTACAAAAAAACCAAAAAAACAATTTTTATATTTTTTCAAAATGAAATATCTCAAAAAAGTACAACACTTACAGAGATGAAATTATGATTACATTATTTGGAATCAGCAGTGAAAAAATGAAGTTTAAATCTTCTTAAGATTTACAAGATTGGACAAACTTATAAAAAAGAAAAAAAACGTAGGGGCTCGAGGAGAGCGACGGGGAAAAGGGGGCGACGTTTTCCACTACCCTGTCAGGGAGAGGGGACGAGGGAAAACCCCGCCGACCACATAAAGCGCGCGGGTTCCCGGAGACTCCTTCCCGGAGGGGGGAAGAGTCCTACCCTGTCGTTCCCCGGAAGCGAGAGACCCCGACTGCCTACCATGCTTCGTTTACCCTTGGGTAATTCGCTTTAGCTTATATATATACTCTATATAGAAGGATATATAATGACAAGCAGAACCACTCCCTAGTAGATTGTACACAATACCTATCCATCACAGTATAACATACTATTTATAACTCATCCTGCATTTTAAAACAACCATGATAACAACAGAACCATTATCACTCCTCGACTTAACTCCCACATCTACTAATCCGACTAATTAAACATCTCCAACTACATAATAGTAGAGCTCAACCTACTCTCACAATTCAAACAATATAGAACTAAGATCATAATCAAACATTATAACTAACACAGCACCACGAAAAAAACATCCCGACAAATGATACAACGCACATTCTACGACCTAAAACACAACAGACACACGATCTGTCGACAACACAACAATACTAACTACCGAGCATCACGCGAGCCTACATTATCCTGCTATATTCTGAGTATATATATATAATAGTATAATATTAAGTATATATTAATATTATATATAATTATTTATGAGAAATATGTATATATAATATATATAATAATATTAGAATAACCTTTCGGGTATACAGACAATGGTTATATAAATAGTAGTACTATGATATAATAGATATATATATAATATTTAACCTGCCAGTTTTACTCCCATTTGTTAGAAATATAATCTGATTTAATGCTAAAAAGAATGCTTTCTTCTTAATTTTTCTTGTTATGCCTCCTGGTTTCCCGTCCGTGCTCTACTAGAAAAGAATTTAAAGTGGGTCTCCGTATTATCAATAAATGTAAAAATTTTATTTTGAATAAAATTAAATCATTATATATTTCTTGCGCAATTTGATTGGCCAAGATACTGAAAGGGCATATATAATAATACTGAATAAAAATGTTCGCAATTGATCCGAAAAATTTAGAGATTACTTGGGGGTGTTATATTAATATTAAAATTCATTTTAATTGATCCGCTTTTTCAAGGGCTCATTATTATATAATATATATATATATAATATATTATAATATATAATATATAATATATTATAAGTATATATATATAGTACATATAGGTGTATATATATATATAATATATATAATATATAATATATAATATATATATGTATAATAGTATATATATAATGAAAATGAAAATAAAATAATAATGAAAATTTGAAAAAAGGATTGATTTATGTTCGTTTCGTGTACGCTTCCATCCATTCGCGATCAATTTATAGGTGTATGTTGTCGGCTTTGTTGGTTTGTGTATATTATATTATAATATATAAGTTATGAAAAATATATATATAGTATATATATATATAGTATATATAGATATATATTTATATATAATTATAATATATATATTTATATATATATATATTGATATGTAAATTAAGAAGAAGGTAAATGAACATTTGGAAGGAGGATGAATGGGGACTTACAGGAATAGGAAGCTCTTCTGGAAGAAGCTTGTAAGGTTAAGAGTGAGAATAAGGTGAGAATATAGAGAGGGGAACCTGCTCAGAAGTAATGAATAGGGATGGTGCTTTTGTAATGATGAAATGGATGTGATGAGGAGGATGGAAAGAACTACTTGAAAATGCGTATAAATAATTTAGGCTAAGTAATAATAGAGTTGGATAAGTGATGTGTAGTGGGCGTTGATGCGTGCATGAAGGGAAATAGGTATTTAGGGGATGAGGATATTAGCAAGGGAGATGGTAATGGTATGAGTGAAAAGTTGATAAGAATGAGATCTGCAGGTATAGATAGAAATTACATGATGAACCGAGACGAAGAATGCGGAGGCGAGATTGGTGAATTGATTGGTTTGGAAGATTGTGTCATAAAGCGTTTGATGAGGGGTATAGTCCGAGGATTGGAGGAGGCTAGTAAAATAGTACCTTATAAAGGTAAGAGAGCACCTAAGGTTGAACTGAGAATATTATAGGGAATTTAAGTTTATTGGATTTTGTGGAGATAAGATATATGGTAGGTTATTTTGCGCTATCAGGTGGTCGATGACTTGTAAAGAACTGATTGGTGTATAAGTAAAACAAGGTATGCGTATAGGAGTGGTAGAGGATGTGATGATTGATCAAATCTTTACATGAAAACAAATGATTGAGTGAGAACATAAGAGAGAAGAATAAAGTTGTATTTTAGTTTATGGATTTTGCAAGCAGTCGTTATGATAGTATTAATTGGGAAGCTCTATGGCAGGTGTTGGTGGTTAGGCCTCTGAATGGAATCAAAAGTGATGATAGAGAAGCGTGTGTTGAGCGTTATGTAAAGAAATAAATGGTGTCAAAAGTATTGGTATAGTTTAATATCTCGAGTGAAGCAGGGTTGTCGTTATGTCGTCCCTTGGTTTATCTAATTTATGTTATATAACTGGATTAGGGGTTATGAAAGAATTAGGGTGGGGTGCGAGGAAAAATGTGTTTAGAATGACATGGAGAATGGTAGCACACACATGAGTGTAGAGGTTGCCTTACCGTATAAAGTATATGCAGATATTAGGTTTTAGTGTGGCGGAATCTGAAGAGATTTAGAGGATTGGTAAGAGAGATTTGCGCAGTTTGATGAAAAGGAGGGTTTTGGAAACAGCTAACCGTAGATAAGAGTACAGGTTATGGTTGTGAGTGAGGGACTCCCCACGAGTGTGCAAGTGTATGGTTAGGTCATCGCAGTATCGAGCAGCTGGAACAAGTGTCTCGAGTTAAAATATTTAGGTATATATATTGGATGAAAATGAAAAAGAAACAGATGATGCAGAGTAGTAGTAGGTAAATTTGTATAAAATTTGTAATGAATACAATTTTGTATCTCACTTCCAAGTTTCTAAATATTTATTTTTGTACATTACGGTCTAGCCATGGACAGATAAATTGGTTCATGTAGTGGTTGTCGGGCAAAGTATCTTTTGTGCTAAAGGAGGATAATAGTTGTTTAGAGTCATGGCATATCTGACATTAATTTTTGAGGTGTCTTTAGTTTTGAGGTATGAGTTCAATATATTATGAAGGCAGTTCTCCTCCTTATTGAAGACTATAGCTTTGTAAGTTTTGAATAGAAATTTATCGAATTTTTCTGGTTAATTTTGCTTTCTTTATTATATAATTTTGTAGGGATTTTATTGATTAAGTTTTCAACTGAATATTGTGGATGATCACAATTAAATAAATTTTACTTAATACGGCAAATTTCTTCATCAAAAGTTGGCCAAGTTGAACATAGGTTGTATGCCTTGTAAACTAGAGTTTTTACAATAGATTCTTTGTAAATAGTCGGTGAATAGGATCCACAGTTCATATATAGACCATTATCAGTAGGTTTGACATGTATACTTTGACATGTATAATTAACACTGATTTTGATGTCTCAAAAGCAAATTATTATTAATCTGTTTCGTAAGTGAATTTTAAGCATGACAACTCTTGAACTCTATTGATGAACTGATTTGTATGATCTATGCTCCTAAAGATAGTGTGGGTGTCATCGACAAACCATATGTAAAATAAGGGATTAAATTTGTTTATTTCACCAAGGATTTTGTTTCCCATATTGGACATATTGAAGTTCGCAAATGTAGGTCCAAGTGGTGAGCCCATCAACACTCCATCAATTTGAAAATATATGTTTTCTTAAAATTTAAACGGTGTTTGGGTACAGCAAATTAATAAAAGGTTCCTCATATGTTGTTATGATAGTTCTCGTGTGGGATAGATTATTTGAGTGATATACTTCGCTAATAGTAATTGTCACTCGTTCAAGAGCTGGTACAAAGCTGTGAACAAAGACTCTACGTCAAGTGAGGCGAAGATATTAGTGTCTTCAAGTTTTAAGTTTGTTAATTTACATAATGTTTTATTATTTGATTTAACTATGAAAGAGTTATTAAGATATGGCTGGATAATGTTTTTTAAGATATTGGGCAATTTCGTGTGTAACCGTTCCGCACATAGATATTACAGGTCTCAAAGGTGGATTTTCTGAGTTTTTGTGTATTTTAGGCAATCCATATATATGTCCTAAATTATAAAATCCAGTTCTTTTAATTTTGTCAGAAATTCTTTTGTTTTTTATTTCATAAGCGATTCTGTTAATGTTATTTTTAGTTGTATTGTTAGTTTTATCAGAAGTTATTTTAAATTTGGTTGTATCATTAAGCGTAGTTTGAAGTTTCTTTTCATAATCAGATTTGTTCATTATAACTACTCCACCACCTTTATCTGGGCGTTTGATAACTATATCATTATTATTTTTGAGACTAGAAATTGCTGTCTTATCATCTTTGGTGAGGTTATCATAATTGTGGTCTTTAAGAAATGAAAAAGAAAATGTTTTAAGTTTAGCTTTAAGATGGTCATAATTGTTAACTGTAATAGTCTTAAAAAATTGATCTTTTTGTACAATGTCATTGAATAGTTTCTCGACTTCAATAGATTTCTCCAATTTACTACACTTTGTTTTCAGTCCAAAATTGAGACCATTGTTAAGAATGGATGTTTCATTTGTGTTTAGTTCATAATTTGATGTTAATGATAAAAATTATTTTAATGAATTTAAAGAATGATTACAAAAAGAATCTTGCTAATTTCTGTTAGATTGTTGTTTGAAATTTGATTCCTTTTTTAAGGTTAAAGTTACCTCAATAAGGACATTATTAGAGGAGTAAAAATATTATTTTTATTTGACATTTCTTGAGATTAATTAGATACCGTCCTGTTTCAGTTTTAGAATTGCAATTTTTTCATTTTCCAGTTCTTGTTATTTCATTTAAAAGTAATTTGAGTTTGAAATCTTCTTTTTTTAGCTTCATTATTCTGAGTTAATCTATTATAAATGTTTTACTGTGAGAAAAGTTTGAAACAGCTTGATTAATCTTGCAAATAATTAGGGACTCAAACATCAGTGTTTAATTTATAAAATTTTGGATT
>JABUQX010065917.1:10000-12500 GCA_015478945.1 Trachelipus rathkii | reverse complement strand
TTTGATCCTAAATTACTTGCATAAGATATCAGCTGTTTTCAAACTTTCTCACAGTAATACATTATAATAGAGAACTTCAATAATGAACTTAAAATAAAATATAGATTTTCAAACTTAAAATATATTTTTCAAAATTTCTATTCATAACAAGTATATTGCAATAACATATTTATTTTCCGTAAAATAGCATAATCTATATTTCCAGTAAGCGGGCGGCGAATAAGTCTTAATTATCTTCAATAGAATATCAAATTAATAAATACTAATATTAATTTATTTACTCTCAAATGCTAAAACTGGAAAATAAGAATATAAAAAGGGCTCTCAATTATTCTACTGACCTTCAAGAAGAAGTAATCCATAAACTTTTAAATTTCATTACTCTTTTAATCAAGCAAGTAGAGGGACAAATAACCGTCATTGGTCGAATACGAGCATATTTCCTTCGTATAAATGAAAATAATCTTATATGAGTATTTATACATCATATCGTAGTGAATAATCTAATTATCTCATCAAAATGAATAACATACTCATTCTTAAGCAGATCATCGAGAATTTTAGATGTACCTGCGAAGACACATAAGATGAGACTATTACGTAAATTGTGTATGGAAAATTAATAGATTGACTTCGAAGAGTCATATGTTAAGATGATGCAAAATGGAAAAATAAATTCAATACAAATTCAATCGAAGAACGTTTATCAAAAATGCCATGAGGGGAACTGATGTAGGTAAGCTAAACATAGCCACATATATAAATATTGGTAAATTTATTAAAGACCACAATCTGAGTGAGATGGAGATTAGAATCACTGCAGAAAAAAGTATGAAAATGTCATTGCCTGATTATCTAGGATTTAGCCTCTCTCTACTCTCTCTCTCTCTCTCTCTCTCTCTCTCTTCTCTCTTCTCCTCTCTCTCTCTCTCTCTCCTCGTGCTCTCTCTCTCTTTTCTCTCCTCTTTTTCTCTCTGTCTCTCTCTCTCACTCTCCTCTCTCTTCTCTTCTCCTCTCTCTGTTCTTCTTTTTCTGTCTTTAATTGGTCATGACGAAGAGATAAGGCCTCTGCTCTCTCTCTTCTCCTCTCTCTTCTCTCTCTCTCTCTCTCTCTCATCTCTCTTCTCTATATATATATATATATATATATATATAATATATTATATTATATTATATATATATATATATATATATATATATATATATATATATATATATATATTATTATAATATATATATATACATAATATATAAATTATTATATATTAATATCACCGAATCATTATTTCATTGGTTCTATATTTTCACTGTTCTGTCTCGCTCTGAAAAGAAAACAAAAAAAAAAAACAAAAAAAACACAACTATCCCCCCGTAGTATGCGAACAGACTGACTTTTAGTGTCTCTATATACAAAGGAAACAAGAAGGACATTTACGTGGACAAATTAAGCAATCTTCTATATGATTCAATACATTAATTATTATATGAGACAAAATTCCAAGTTTGCTATGAAATAAAAAAAGCCAAATCTAGTAACTTTATAAAATTACTATAGGAATTTTTGAATTCTTTATTTTCCTAAGTTGCCAATATTCATGTCCCATTTTTAAGAACTGATAAAGTTGGCTTTTTTAAGGGCGGCAAAATAGTAGCCCAACATTTATTTAATTTGGTTATATTTGACATAAATATGTACGCAGAAATTTGCAGTTGAAAAGACTCCTTTGTTATTTTCTTAATTTATTACTAATTTTTTATGTATAAATTGTTAAAAAAAAAATTCCGATCAATTTCTTTGACAAAATTTTCATCATTTCTATCACATTCGTACGTTCTCGGCAAAAATTTTTTAATTGGAAGGGCGCAGCCTAGAGCCATAACAGACGTAGCCGACCAACTGTATATATTACTATATAATATATATATATTTATAAATATATATATAATATATATATATATAATAGATATATATATATAATATATATATATAATATATATATATAGGATAATATATATATATATATATATATATATATTATTATATATTATATAATATATTATATTATATATATATATATATATATATATATATATATATATATATATATATATATATATATAATATCATATATAGGCTTTATATATACATATATATATATTATATATATATATATATTATATATATAATATAATATATATATATATTATATTATTATATATATATATATATATTAATATATATAGTCTCTATTAAATATATATATATATATAATATTATTATATTATATTATAATATATATATACTATATATATATATATATTATCTTATATATATATATAATATATAATACTATATATATATATACATTTACATATATATATATGATATTATATATTTATATATATATATATATATCAATATATATATAATATATATATATATATATATATAATATAATATATATATATATATATATATATATATAGAATATATATATAT
>JABUQX010065916.1:37500-51727 GCA_015478945.1 Trachelipus rathkii | reverse complement strand
TTCTAAAGGGTTCTCAAATGAAAATGATGATGTCTGGGACTTGGACCATATAATATTTAGAATTACTATGGTCCTATGACTTGTGTGTAAGCATCGTATTTTAGCTCAAGGTCCACGTTTTTATGTTACAGGTCTTCAAAAACAAGAATTTAAACTTATTTATTTTGTTGTTAAATGCTAATATTTAGAAGTTCCCAAATCTTAATGTTGAACTCTGGGAGTTGAACCTTATAATAAATATATTAGATAGTATCGTGGTATTTGTGTGTCACTTTCGAATTTCAGATCAAAGTTCACGTTCTCGAAATATATATGTTCAGAAGAATTATTTTAATTTTTCTGTCTCGCTCATGCTAATTATTCATTCTAAAGGGTTCTCAAATGAAAATGATGATGTCTGGGACTTGGACCATATAATAATTAGAATCACTATGGTCTTATGACTTGTGTGTAAGCATCGAAATTTAGCTCAAGGTCCACGTTTTTATGTTACAGGTCTTCAAAAACAAGAATTTAAACTTATTTATTTTGTTGTTAAATGCTAATATTTAGAAGTTCTCAAATCTTAATGTTGAACTCTGGGAGTTTAACCTTGTAATAAATATATTGGATAGTATCGTGGTATTTGTGTGTCACTTTCGAATTTCAGATCAAAGTTCACGTTCTCGAAATATATATATGTTCAGAAGAATGATTTCAATTTTGCTTTCTCGTTCATGCTAGTTGTTCATTCTAAAGGGTTCTTAAATTAAAATGATGATGTCTGGGACTTGGACCATATAATAGTTAGAATCACTATGGTCCTATGACTTGTGTGTAAGCATCGAAATTAAGCTCAAGGTCCACGTTTTTTTATTACAGGTTGTTCAAAAAACAGAATTTAAACTTTTTTATTTTGTAATTATATGCTAATATTAAGAAGTTCTCAAATATGAATATTGAACTCTGACAGTTGAACCTTATAATAAATATATTAGATAGTATCGTGGTATTTTTGTGTCACTTTCGAATTTCAGATCAAAGTTCACGTTCTCGAAATATATATATGTTCCGAAGTTTGATTTTAATTTTTCTGTCTCGCTCATGCTAATTATTCATTCTAAAGGGTTCTCAAATGAAAATGATGATGTCTGGGACTTGGACCATATAATATTAGAATCACTTATTGTCCCTATGACTTGTGTTTAAGCATCGAAATTTAGCTCAAGGTCCACGTTTTTATGTTATAGGTCTTCAAAAACAAGAATTTAAACTTTTTTATTTTGTTGTTAAATGCTAATATTTAGAAGTTCTCAAATCTTAATGTTGAACTCTGAGAGTTGAACCTTGTAATAAATATATTAGATAGTATCGTGGTATTTGTGTGCCACTTTCGAATTTCAGATCAAAGTTCACGTTCTCGAAATATATATATGTTCAGAAGAATGATTTCAATTTTGCTTTCTCGTTCATGCTAGTTGTTCATTCTAAAGGGTTCTCAAATTAAAATGATGATGTCTGGGACTTGGACCATATAATAGTTAGAATCACTATGGTCCTATGACTTGTGTTTAAGCATCGAAATTTAGCTCAAGGTCCACGTTTTTTTTATTACAGGTGTTCAAAAAACAGAATTTAAACTTTTTTATTTTGTAATTATATGCTAATATTAAGAAGTTCTCAAATATAAATATTGAACTCTGACAGTTGAACCTTATAATAAATATATTAGATAGTATCGTGGTATTTTTGTGTCACTTTCGAATTTCAGATCAAAGTTCACGCTCTCGAAATATATATGTTCCGAAGTTTGATTTTAATTTTTCTGTCTCGCTCATGCTAATTATTCATTCTAAAGGGTTCTCAAATGAAAATGATGATGTCTGGGACTTGGACCATATAATATTTAGAATCACTATGGTCCTATGACTTGTGTGTAAGCATCGAATTTTAGCTCAAGGTCCACGTTTTTATGTTACAGGGCTTCAAAAACAAGAATTTAAACTTATTTATTTTGTTGTTAAATGCTAATATTTAGAAGTTCCCAAATCTTAATGTTGAACTCTGGGAGTTGAACCTTATAATAAATATATTAGATAGTATCGTGGTATTTGTGTGTCACTTTCGAATTTCAGATCAAAGTTCAGGTTCTCGAAATATATATATATATTCAGAAGAATGATTTCAATTTCGCTTTCTCGTTCATGCTAGTTGTTCATTCTAAAGGGTTCTCAAATGAAAATGATGATGTCTGGGACTTGGACCATATAGTAATTAGAATCACTATGGTCTTGAGACTTGTGTGTAAGCATCGAAATTTAGCTCAAGGTCCACGTTTTTTTATTACAGGTGTTCAAAAAACAGAATTTAAACTTTTTTATTTTGTAATTATATGCTAATATTAAGAAGTTCTCAAATATAAATATTGAACTCTGACAGTTGAACCTTAAAATAAATATATTAGATAGTATCGTGGTATTTGTGTGTCACTTTCGAATTTCAGATCAAAGTTCACGCTCTCGAAATATATATGTTCCGAAGTTTGATTTTAATTTTTCTGTCTCGCTCATGCTAATTATTCATTCTAAAGGGTTCTCAAATGAAAATGATGATGTCTGGGACTTGGACCATATAATATTTAGAATTACTATGGTCCTATGACTTGTGTGTAAGCATCGTATTTTAGCTCAAGGTCCACGTTTTTATGTTACAGGTCTTCAAAAACAAGAATTTAAACTTATTTATTTTGTTGTTAAATGCTAATATTTAGAAGCTTCCAAATCTTAATGTTGAACTCTGGGAGTTGAACCTTATAATAAATATATTAGATAGTATCGTGGTATTTGTGTGTCACTTTCGAATTTCAGATCAAAGTTCACGCTCTCGAAATATATATGTTCAGAAGAATTATTTTAATTTTTTTGACTCGCTCATGCTAATTATTCATTCTAAAGGGTTCTCAAATGAAAATGATGATGTCTGGGACTTGCACCATATAGTAATTAGAATCACTGTGGTCCTATGATTTGTGTGTAAGCATCGAAATTTAGCTCAAGGTCCACGTTTTTATGTTACAGGTCTTCAAAAACAAGAATTTAAACTTATTTATTTTGTTGTTAAATGCTAATATTTAGAAGTTCTCAAATCTTAATGTTGAACTCTGAGAGTTGAACCTTATAATAATTATATTAGATAGTATCGTGGTATTTGTGTGCCACTTTCGAATTTCAGATCAAAGTTCACGCTCTCGAAATATATATGTTCCGAATTTTGATTTTAATTTTTCTGTCTCGCTCATGCTAATTATTCATTCTAAAGGGTTCTCAAATGAAAATGATGATGTCTGGGACTTGGACCATATAATATTTAGAATTACTATGGTCCTATGACTTGTGTGTAAGCATCGTATTTTAGCTCAAGGTCCACGTTTTTATGTTACAGGTCTTCAAAAACAAGAATTTAAACATTTATTTTGTTGTTAAATGCTAATATTTAGAAGTTCTCAAATCTTAATGTTGAACTCTGGGAGTTGAACCTTATAATAAATATATTAGATAGTATCGTGGTATTTGTGTGTCACTTTCGAATTTCAGATCAAAGTTCACGCTCTCGAAATATATATGTTCAGAAGAATTATTTTAATTTTTTTGACTCGCTCATGCTAATTATTCATTCTAAAGGGTTCTCAAATGAAAATGATGATGTCTGGGACTTGGACCATATAATAATTAGAATCACTATGGTCCTATGATTTGTGTGTAAGCATCGAAATTTAGCTCAAGGTCTACGTTTGTATGTTACAGGTGTTCAGAAAACAGAAATTAAACATTTATTTTGTAATTATATGCTAATATTAAGAAGTTCTCAAATCTAAATATTGAACTCTGGGAGTTGAACCTTATAATAATTATATTAGATAGTATCGTGGTATTTGTGTGCCACTTTCGAATTTCAGATCAAAGTTCACGCTCTCGAAATATATATGTTCCGAAGTTTGATTTTAATTTTTCTGTCTCGCTCATGCTAATTATTCATTCTAAAGGGTTCTCAAATGAAAATGATGATGTCTGGGACTTGGACCATATAATATTTAGAATTACTATGGTCCTATGACTTGTGTGTGTAAGCATCGAATTTTAGCTCAAGGTCCACGTTTTTATGTTGTTATAGTCTTCAAAAAACAAGAAAAAATTTTTAAACCTTTTTTATTAATTTGTTAAATGCTAATATTTAGAAGTTCCAAATCTTAATGTTGAACTCTGAGAGTTGATACTTGTAATAAATATATTAGAGATAGTATCGTGGTATTTGTGTGTCACTTTCTAATTTCAGATCTAATTTTACGTTTTTAAATATATATATGTTCAGAAGAATGATTTCAATTTTGCTTTCTCGTTCATGCTAGTTGTTCATTCTAAAGGGTTCTCAAATTAAAATGATGATGTCTGGGACTTGGACCATATAATAGTTAGAATCACTATGGTCCTATGACTTGTGTTTAAGCATCGAAATTTAGCTCAAGGTCCACGTTTTTTTTATTACAGGTGTTCAAAAAACAGAATTTAAACTTTTTTATTTTGTAATTATATGCTAATATTAAGAAGTTCTCAAATATAAATATTGAACTCTGACAGTTGAACCTTATAATAAATATATTAGATAGTATCGTGGTATTTTTGTGTCACTTTCGAATTTCAGATCAAAGTTCACGCTCTCGAAATATATATGTTCCGAAGTTTGATTTTAATTTTTCTGTCTCGCTCATGCTAATTATTCATTCTAAAGGGTTCTCAAATGAAAATGATGATGTCTGGGACTTGGACCATATAATATTTAGAATCACTATGGTCCTATGACTTGTGTGTAAGCATCGAATTTTAGCTCAAGGTCCACGTTTTTATGTTACAGGTCTTCAAAAACAAGAATTTAAACTTATTTATTTTGTTGTTAAATGCTAATATTTAGAAGTTCCCAAATCTTAATGTTGAACTCTGGGAGTTGAACCTTATAATAAATATATTAGATAGTATCGTGGTATTTGTGTGTCACTTTCGAATTTCAGATCAAAGTTCAGGTTCTCGAAATATATATATATATTCAGAAGAATGATTTCAATTTCGCTTTCTCGTTCATGCTAGTTGTTCATTCTAAAGGGTTCTCAAATGAAAATGATGATGTCTGGGACTTGGACCATATAGTAATTAGAATCACTATGGTCTTGAGACTTGTGTGTAAGCATCGAAATTTAGCTCAAGGTCCACGTTTTTTTTATTACAGGTGTTCAAAAAACAGAATTTAAACTTTTTTATTTTGTAATTATATGCTAATATTAAGAAGTTCTCAAATATAAATATTGAACTCTGACAGTTGAACCTTAAAATAAATATATTAGATAGTATCGTGGTATTTGTGTGTCACTTTCGAATTTCAGATCAAAGTTCACGCTCTCGAAATATATATGTTCCGAAGTTTGATTTTAATTTTTCTGTCTCGTTCATGCTAGTTGTTCATTCTAAAGGGTTCTCAAATTAAAATGATGATGTCTGGGACTTGGACCATATAATATTTAGAATTACTATGGTCCTATGACTTGTGTGTAAGCATCGAATTTTAGCTCAAGGTCCACGTTTTTATGTTACAGGTCTTCAAAAACAAGAATTTAAACTTATTTATTTTGTTGTTAAATGCTAATATTTAGAAGTTCTCAAATCTTAATGTTGAACTCTGGGAGTTTAACCTTGTAATAAATATATTGGATAGTATCGTGGTATTTGTGTGTCACTTTCGAATTTCAGATCAAAGTTCACGTTCTCGAAATATATATATGTTCAGAAGAATGATTTCAATTTTGCTTTCTCGTTCATGCTAGTTGTTCATTCTAAAGGGTTCTTAAATTAAAATGATGATGTCTGGGACTTGGACCATATAATAGTTAGAATCACTATGGTCCTATGACTTGTGTGTAAGCATCGAAATTAAGCTCAAGGTCCACGTTTTTTTATTACAGGTGTTCAAAAAACAGAATTAAACTTTTTTATTTTGTAATTATATGCTAATATTAAGAAGTTCTCAAATATGAATATTGAACTCTGACAGTTGAACCTTATAATAAATATATTAGATAGTATCGTGGTATTTGTGTGTCACTTTCGAATTTCAGATCAAAGTTCACGCTATCGAAATATATATGTTCCGAAGTTTGATTTTAATTTTTCTGTCTCGCTCATGCTAATTATTCATTCTAAAGGGTTCTCAAATGAAAATGATGATGTCTGGGACTTGGACCATATAATATTTAGAATCACTATGGTCCTATGACGTGTGTAAGCATCGAAATTTAGCTCAAGGGCCACGTTTTTATGTTACAGGTCTTCAAAAACAAGAATTTAAACTTATTTATTTTGTTGTTAAATGCTAATATTTAGAAGTTCTCAAATCTTAATGTTGAACTCTGGGAGTTGAACCTTATAATAAATATATTAGATAGTATCGTGGTATTTGTGTGTCACTTTCGAATTTCAGATCAAAGTTCAGGTTCTCGAAATATATATATATATATTCAGAAGAATGATTTCAATTTCGCCTTCTCGTTCATGCTAGTTGTTCATTCTAAAGGGTTCTCAAATGAAAATGATGATGTCTGGGACTTGGACCATATAATAATTAGAATCACTATGGTCTTGAGACTTGTGTGTAAGCATCGAAATTTAGCTCAAGGTCCACGTTTTTTTATTACAGGTGTTCAAAAAACAGAATTTAAACTTTTTTATTTTGTAATTATATGCTAATATTAAGAAGTTCTCAAATATAAATATTGAACTCTGACAGTTGAACCTTAAAATAAATATATTAGATAGTATCATGGTATTTGTGTGTCACTTTCGAATTTCAGATCAAAGTTCACGCTCTCGAAATATATATGTTCAGAAGAATTATTTTAATTTTTCTTTCTCGTTCATGCTAGTTGTTCATTCTAAAGGGTTCTCAAATTAAAATGATGATGTCTGGGACTTGGACCATATAATAATTAGAATCACTATGGTCCTATGACTTGTGTGTAAGCATCGAAATTTAGCTCAAGGTCCACGTTTTTGTGTTACAGGTCTTCAAAAACAAGAATTTAAACTTATTTATTTTGTTGTTAAATGCTAATATTTAGAAGTTCTCAAATCTAAATGTTGAACTCTGGGAGTTGAACCTTATAGCAAATATATTAGAGAGTATCGCAGTATTTGTGTGTCACTTTCGAATTTCAGATCAAAGTTCACGTTTTTAAATTATATATGTTCAGAAGTATGATTTTAATTTTTCTTTCTCGCTCATGCTAATTATTTATTCTAAAGGGTTCTCAAATGAAAATGATGATGTCTGGGACCTGGATCATATAATAATTAGAATTACTATGGTCCTATGACTTGTGTGTAAGCATCGAAATTTAGCTCAAGGTCTACGTTTGTATGTTACAGGTGTTCAGAAAACAGAAATTAAACATTTATTTTGTAATTATATGCTAATATTAAGAAGTTCTCAAATCTAAATATTGAACTCTGGGAGTTGAACCTTATAATAATTATATTAGATAGTATCGTGGTATTTGTGTGCCACTTTCGAATTTCAGATCAAAGTTCACGCTCTCGAAATATATATGTTCCGAAGTTTGATTTTAATTTTTCTGTCTCGCTCATGCTAATTATTCATTCTAAAGGGTTCTCAAATGAAAATGATGATGTCTGGGACTTGGACCATATAATATTTAGAATTACTATGGTCCTATGACTTGTGTGTAAGCATCGAATTTTAGCTCAAGGTCCACGTTTTTATGTTATAGGTCTTCAAAAACAAGAATTTAAACTTTTTTATTTTGTTGTTAAATGCTAATATTTAGAAGTTCTCAAATCTTAATGTTGAACTCTGAGAGTTGAACCTTGTAATAAATATATTAGATAGTATCGTGGTATTTGTGTGTCACTTTCTAATTTCAGATCAAAGTTCACGTTCTCGAAATATATATATGTTCAGAAGAATGATTTCAATTTTGCTTTCTCGTTCATGCTAGTTGTTCATTCTAAAGGGTTCTCAAATTAAAATGATGATGTCTGGGACTTGGACCATATAATAGTTAGAATCACTATGGTCCTATGACTTGTGTTTAAGCATCGAAATTTAGCTCAAGGTCCACGTTTTTATGTTACAGGTCTTCAAAAACAAGAATTTAAACTTTTTTATTTTGTAATTATATGCTAATATTAAGAAGTTCTCAAATATAAATATTGAACTCTGACAGTTGAACCTTATAATAAATATATTAGATAGTATCGTGGTATTTTTGTGTCACTTTCTAATTTCAGATCAAAGTTCACGTTCTCGAAATATATATGTTCCGAATTTTGATTTTAATTTTTCTGTCTCGCTCATGCTAATTATTCATTCTAAAGGGTTCTCAAATGAAAATGATGATGTCTGGGACTTGGACCATATAGTAATTAGAATCACTATGGTCCTATGACTTGTGTGTAAGCATCGAAATTTAGCTCAAGGTCCACGTTTTTATGTTACAGGTCTTCAAAAACAAGAATTTAAACTTATTTATTTTGTTGTTAAATGCTAATATTTAGAAGTTCTCAAATCCTAATGTTGAACTCTGGGAGTTGAACCTTATAATAAATATATTAGATAGTATCGTGGTATTTGTGTGTCACTTTCGAATTTCAGATCAAAGTTCAGGTTCTCGAAATATATATATATATATTCAGAAGAATGATTTCAATTTCGCTTTCTCGTTCATGCTAGTTGTTCATTCTAAAGGGTTCTCAAATGAAAATGATGATGTCTGGGACTTGGACCATATAATAATTAGAATCACTATGGTCTTGAGACTTGTGTGTAAGCATCGAAATTTAGCTCAAGGTCCACGTTTTTTTATTACAGGTGTTCAAAAAACAGAATTTAAACTTTTTTATTTAATTATATGCTAATATTAAGAAGTTCTCAAATATAAATATTGAACTCTGACAGTTGAACCTTATAATAAATATATTAGATAGTATCGTGGTATTTGTGTGTCACTTTCGAATTTCAGATCAAAGTTCACGTTTTTAAATTATATATGTTCAGAAGTATGATTTTAATTTTTCTTTCTCGCTCATGCTAATTATTTATTCTAAAGGGTTCTCAAATGAAAATGATGATGTCTGGGACCTGGATCATATAATAATTAGAATTACTATGGTCCTATGACTTGTGTGTAAGCATCGAAATTTAGCTCAAGGTCTACGTTTGTATGTTACAGGTGTTCAGAAAACAGAAATTAAACATTTATTTTGTAATTATATGCTAATATTAAAAAGTTCTCAAAATCTTAAATATTGAACTCTGGGAGTTGAACCTTATAAAAACTATATTACATCTTATCGTGGTATTTGTGTGCCACTTTCGAATTTCAGATCAAAGTTCACGTTCTCGAAATATATATATATGTTCCGAAGTTTGATTTTAATTTTTCTGTGAGAGCTCGCTACATGACTATAAATCTCTGAGTTCTCTAGATATATAACTATATTGAGCTTGCACATATATTAGATTATAATGCGTACCTAGACTTGTGTGTAAGAGCAATCGAAATATATAGGCTCAGGCCCGTTTATGTTACAGTCATCAAAACAGAAATATCATTTTTATTATGTTGATTAAATAGCTATATTTAAGAGAATTCACCAATCTTATATGAGAGTTGAACTCTGGAGTTAAACAATATTATAAATAGATATAGTTCGATGGAATAATTATTATGTGATCACTTTCGAAATGCAGATACAATTCACGAGCAACATCTCGAAAGTTAAATATAGATCCAGAGAGTATATGATATTATATTATTCTGTACATCGCTCATAGAGCTATTATCATGGATGCTCCGAAATGATATGATGAGAAGAATCTGAACATAGGCCACAAATAATATTATATATAGAATCACATATAAATCATAAAGCATTATATAGCTCATTTTAAGCATCAGATATCCAACGAGTTATATATAGTTAGAGGGTACTAATCCAAAACCAAGTATTTACTTATTATATAAATTAGGTTGAAATAATGCTAATAATTTCAGAAGATAGCCCCATCTTAATGTTGAACTCTGGGAGACATTAACCTATAATAATTAAAATATATTATAGGATATCGTAGTATTTGTGTGTCACTTTCGAATTTCAGATCAAAGTTCACGCTCTCGAAATATAGAGTGCCGAAGTTTGATTTTAATTGTTTCTGTCTCGCTCGCTCATGCTAATTATTCATTCTAAAGGGTTCTCAAATGAAAATGATGATGTCTGGGACTTGCACCATATAGTAATTAGAATCACTGTGGTCCTATGATTTGTGTGTAAGCATCGAAATTTAGCTCAAGGTCCACGTTTTTATGTTACAGGTCTTCAAAAACAAGAATTTAAACTTATTTATTTTGTTGTTAAATGCTAATATTTAGAAGTTCTCAAATCTTAATGTTGAACTCTGAGAGTTGAACCTTGTAATAAATATATTAGATAGTATCGTGGTATTTGTGTGCCACTTTCGAATTTCAGATCAAAGTTCACGTTCTCGAAATATATATATGTTCAGAAGAATGATTTCAATTTTGCTTTCTCGTTCATGCTAGTTGTTCATTCTAAAGGGTTCTCAAATTAAAATGATGATGTCTGGGACTTGGACCATATAATAGTTAGAATCACTATGGTCCTATGACTTGTGTTTAAGCATCGAAATTTAGCTCAAGGTCCACGTTTTTTTATTACAGGTGTTCAAAAAACAGAATTTAAACTTTTTTTTTTTGTAAATATGCTAAAATTAAGAAGTTCTCAAATATAAATATTGAACTCTGACAGTTGAACCTTATAATAAATATATTAGATAGTATCGTGGTATTTGTGTGTCACTTTCGAATTTCAGATCAAAGTTCACGCTCTCGAAATATATATGTTCCGAAGTTTGATTTTAATTTTTCTGTCTCGCTCATGCTAATTATTCATTCTAAAGGGTTCTCAAATGAAAATGATGATGTCTGGGACTTGGACCATATAATATTTAGAATTACTATGGTCCTATGACTTGTGTGTAAGCATCGAATTTTAGCTCAAGGTCCACGTTTTTATGTTATAGGTCTTCAAAAACAAGAATTTAAACTTTTTTATTTTGTTGTTAAATGCTAATATTTAGAAGTTCTCAAATCTTAATGTTGAACTCTGGGAGTTGAACCTTATAATAAATATATTAGATAGTATCGTGGTATTTGTGTGTCACTTTCGAATTTGAGATCAAAGTTCACGTTCTCGAAATATATATATATATATTCAGAAGAATGATTTCAATTTCGCTTTCTCGTTCATGCTAGTTGTTCATTCTAAAGGGTTCTCAAATGAAAATGATGATGTCTGGGACTTGGACCATATAATAATTAGAATCACTATGGTCCTATGACTTGTGTGTAAGCATCGAAATTTAGCTCAAGGTCCACGTTTTTTTATTACAGGTGTTCAAAAAACAGAATTTAAACTTTTTTATTTAATTATATGCTAATATTAAGAAGTTCTCAAATATAAATATTGAACTCTGACAGTTGAACCTTATAATAAATATATTAGATAGTATCGTGGTATTTGTGTGTCACTTTCAAATTTCAGATCAAAGTTCACGCTCTCTAAATATATATGTTCAGAAGTTTGATTTTAATTTTTCTGTCTCGCTCATGCTAATTATTCATTCTAAAGGGTTCTCAAATGAAAATGATGATGTCTGGGACTTGGATCATATAATAATTAGAATCACTATGGTCCTATGACTTGTGTGTAAGCATCGAAATTTAGCTCAAGGTCTACGTTTGTATGTTACAAGTGTTCAAAAAACAGAAATTAAACATTTATTTTGTAATTATATGCTAATATTAAGAAGTTCTCAAATCTAAATATTGAACTCTGGGAGTTGAACCTTATAATAATTATATTAGATGGTATCGCGGTATTTGTGTGCCACTTTCGAATTTCAGATCAAAGTTCACGCTCTCGAAATATATATGTTCAGAAGAATGATTTTAATTTTTCTGACTCGCTCATGCTAATTATTCATTCTAAAGGGTTCTCAAATGAAAATGATTGATGTCTCTGGGGACTTGACGCATATAATATTTAGAATACTGGATGGTCCTATGGACTTGTGTTAAGCATCGAAAAGTGTAGCTCAAGGTCCACGTTTTTTTATTACAGGTCTTCAAAAAACAAGAATTTAAACTTTTTTATTTTGTTTGTTAAATGCTAATATTTAGAAGTTCTCAAATCTTAATGTTGAACTCTGGGGACAGTTGAACCTTATAATAAATATATTAGATAGTATCGTGGTATTTGTGTGCCACTTTCGAATTTCAGATCAAAGTTCACGTTCTCGAAATATATATATGTTCAGAAGAATGATTTCAATTTCGCTTTCTCGTTCATGCTAGTTGTTCATTCTAAAGGGTTCTCAAATGAAAATGATGATGTCTGGGACTTGGACCATATAATAATTAGAATCACTATGGTCTTGAGACTTGTGTGTAAGCATCGAAATTTAGCTCAAGGTCCACGTTTTTTTATTACAGGTGTTCAAAAAACAGAATTTAAACTTTTTTATTTTGTAATTATATGCTAATATTAAGAAGTTCTCAAATCTAAATATTGAACTCTGGGAGTTGAACCTTATAATAATTATATTAGATAGTATCGTGGTATTTGTGTGCCACTTTCGAATTTCAGATCAAAGTTCACGCTCTCGAAATATATATGTTCCGAAGTTTGATTTTAATTTTTCTGTCTCGCTCATGCTAATTATTCATTCTAAAGGGTTCTCAAATGAAAATGATGATGTCTGGGACTTGGACCATATAATATTTAGAATTACTATGGTCCTATGACTTGTGTGTAAGCATCGAATTTTAGCTCAAGGTCCACGTTTTTATGTTATAGGTCTTCAAAAACAAGAATTTAAACTTTTTTATTTTGTTGTTAAATGCTAATATTTAGAAGTTCTCAAATCTTAATGTTGAACTCTGAGAGTTGAACCTTGTAATAAATATATTAGATAGTATCGTGGTATTTGTGTGCCACTTTCGAATTTCAGATCAAAGTTCACGTTCTCGAAATATATATATGTTCAGAAGAATGATTTCAATTTTGCTTTCTCGTTCATGCTAGTTGTTCATTCTAAAGGGTTCTCAAATTAAAATGATGATGTCTGGGACTTGGACCATATAATAGTTAGAATCACTATGGTCCTATGACTTGTGTTTAAGCATCGAAATTTAGCTCAAGGTCCACGTTTTTTTATTACAGGTGTTCAAAAAACAGAATTTAAACTTTTTTATTTTGTAATTATATGCTAATATTAAGAAGTTCTCAAATATAAATATTGAACTCTGACAGTTGAACCTTATAATAAATATATTAGATAGTATCGTGGTATTTTTGTGTCACTTTCGAATTTCAGATCAAAGTTCACGCTCTCGAAATATATATGTTCCGAAGTTTGATTTTAATTTTTCTGTCTCGCTCATGCTAATTATTCATTCTAAAGGGTTCTCAAATGAAAATGATGATGTCTGGGACTTGGACCATATAATATTTAGAATTACTATGGTCCTATGACTTGTGTGTAAGCATCGAATTTTAGCTCAAGGTCCACGTTTTTATGTTATAGGTCTTCAAAAACAAGAATTTAAACTTTTTTATTTTGTTGTTAAATGCTAATATTTAGAAGTCCAAATCTTAATGTTGAACTCTGGGAGTTTAACCTTATAATAAATATATTAGATAGTATCGTGGTATTTGTGTGTCCACTTCGGGAATTTGAATTTCAGATCAAAGTTCACGCTCTCGAAATATATATGTTCAGAAGAATTATTTTAATTTTTTTGACTCGCTCATGCTAATTATTCATTCTAAAGGGTTCTCAAATGAAAATGATGATGTCTGGGACTTGCACCATATAGTAATTAGAATCACTGTGGTCCTATGATTTGTGTGTAAGCATCGAAATTTAGCTCAAGGTCCACGTTTTTATGTTACAGGTCTTCAAAAACAAGAATTTAAACTTATTTATTTTGTTGTTAAATGCTAATATTTAGAAGTTCTCAAATCTTAATGTTGAACTCTGGGAGTTCAACCTTATAATAAATATATCAGATAGTATCGTGGTATTTGTGTGTCACTTTCGAATTTCA